>SJYA01001210.1:1560521-1714735 GCA_006410615.1 Neotragus moschatus | reverse complement strand
AAAGCCTCTTCAGTGCTCAAGAGCTGGCGGGGGCTGGGGCGGGGGCAGGGGGCATTGTGCCTACACCTCCACGTTCCTGGGCCCTAGCAGATATTTCTGGAACCCAGTGGATGAAGGTGACAGGCAGGGTCTCGTAGGAGACCTCAGTCTATAACAGCGATTTTGTTGATGGACAGACAGGGAGGATGTTAAAACTGAGCCCATAAGATTAATGATTGTTTCTCATGAATCGGGGATTTCACTTATTTATTTATTTTGTTAAGGAGAGCAGTTTAAAAAAAACACACTGAGGTTTTTGCCACCTTTATCTGCCATTTTACTCAGCCCATTGGTAAGTGCTGTGTTTTTCTACCAAAAGTAGTTAAACCAATATGGGAGGCTTTCCTGCGCTTGGATTGTGATAGTCTGCTAGGCAGGGGAAACAGCAGCCTAATGATACAGGAAGGCTTTAATACAGAAGTTCAGTTTGATACTGCGGGAGTGTTGAGAGCCAGCTGAAATGCAGAAAGAGAAGCTTTCCGAATGACTGATTGTCAAAGAGAGAAAAGTGGAGCTTGATGTAGCTTTTAGGATGTCCACGGCTTCTCTGAGCTCTTTTCAAACCCAAGCATGTGGATGACACAGAGATGTTGCTAATTACATCTGTGAAGGAAGTGAAACAGCACAACCAGCTCGGAGCAAAGACCAAAGCAACTTTAGAGAGAAAATCAGTCTCTCATATTTATACAAATATGTGTACTTCAATGATAATTGCCATAGTCATTGTTTACTATTGCTACACTATATTAATTACCTATTCAATGATAATTAAGTACAGAATTCTAAGCATCATCCCCAAACAAATTACCTTTTATCAATTGAAACAAACCAATTAAAAATTTCAAAATGCAACCATGTAATCAACATCTTAATACATGTTAATTATGACCAAAATTTCAATTAATGTGTTAATATATGACCTTAGATCTCCAGAAACAAACAACAAAAAAAGCAGCCTCACATAGCAATTACGGTCTTGTTTGATTGACAGATATCTGTGAGTTTGTTTTTGCGTCTGGTTTGGTAATTTGACTTATATCAAAAAAGCCAGCTTCTTTTCTCTGTTCTGAAATCGCTGCATAAAAAGCTTGCAAGATTTGAAAACAACTCTCTTCTCTTCAGCGTCTCCATCCTGCCTTCCTGCACTGTACCGTCAGTTGTGTCTCTTTCGAGCCTGGTTGCAGCTGCTCCACGAACCCACAGAGGGGCTAGCACAGGCTGTGATTGCTTCATTTTGCAGATGGGTAAGGTGAGGAATGGGGCGTCCCCGGCAGCAAAGTGGTGAAAGAACCCACCTGCCAATGCGGGAGACTCGGGCTCGATCCCTGAGCTGGGAGAGTCACGAGAGAAGGAAACAGCAACCCACTCTAGTAGTAGTCGTCTGCGGGGTCGCACAGAGTCGGAAGCGACTGAAGCGACTTAGCAGCAGCAGTTAGTATTTGTGCCCGGGAAATCCAATGGACAGAGGAACCTGGTGGGCTGTAGTCCGCTGGGTTGCAAAAGACTCGGACACGACTGAGCGACTGGACAGCAAGGTGAGGAATGGACAGGTTCATGCTGCTGCTTGGAAGCGCTGGTGTAGGGGCTGTCTCAGGGCCTCCTCAGTCTATGCCCTGACCAGTAATGCTGAAGGAGCTGAAGCTGAGTGAGCCTATGAAGAGCGGCAAGACCTTCNGGACACGACTGAGCGACTGGACAGCAAGGTGAGGAATGGACAGGTTCATGCTGCTGCTTGGAAGCGCTGGTGTAGGGGCTGTCTCAGGGCCTCCTCAGTCTATGCCCTGACCAGTAATGCTGAAGGAGCTGAAGCTGAGTGAGCCTATGAAGAGCGGCAAGACCTTCTAGAACTAACACCCCAAAAAGATGTCCTTTTCATTATAGGGGATTGGAATGCAAAAGTAGGAAGTCAAGAGATACCTGGAGTCACAGGCAAATTTGGCCTTGGAGTACAGAATGAAGTTGTATAAAAAGCTCTGAGAAGGCCTTACAAATAGCTGTGAGAAGAGAAGTGGAAGGCAAAGGAGAAAAGGAAAGATATACCCATTTGAATGCAGAGTTCCAAAGGATAGCAAGGAGAGATCAGAAAGGCTTCCTCAGTGATCAACTCAAAGAAATAGAGGAAAAAAACAGAATGGGAAAGACTAGAGATCTCTTCGAGAAAATTAGAAATATCAAGGGAACATTTTATGCAAAGATGGGCACAATAAAGGACAGAAATGGTATGGACCTAAGAGAAGCAGAAGATATTAAGAAGAGGTGGCCAGAATACACTAAAGAACTGTACAAAAAAGAGCTTCATGACCCAGATAATCACCATGGTATGATCACTGACCTAGAGCCAGACATCCTGGAACGTGAAGTCAAGTGGGCCTTAGGAAGCATCACTACAAACAGAACTAGCAGAGTGATGGAATTCCAGTTGAGATATTTCAAGTCCTAAAGACAATGCTGTGAAAGTGCTGCATTCAATATGCCAGCATATTTGGAAAACTCAACAGTGGCCACAGGACTGGAAAAGGTCAGTTTTCTTCCCAATCCCAAAGAAAGGCAATGCCAAAGAATGCTCAAACTACCGTACAATTGCACTCATCTCACACGCTAGCAAAGTAATGCTCAAAATCCTCCAAGCCAGGCTTCAACAGTACATGAATCGTGAAATTCCAGATGTTCAAGCTGGTTTTAGAAAAGGCAGAGGAACCAGAGATCAAATTGCCAACATCTGCTGGATCATCGAAAAAGCAAGAGAGTTCCAGAAAAACATCTGCTTTATTGATTACACCAAAGCTTTTGACAGTGTGGATCACAACAAGCTGTGGAAGATTCTTCAAGTGATAGGAATACCAGGTCACCTTACCTGCCTCCTGAGAAATCTGTTTGCAGGTCAAGAAGCAACAGTTAGAACTGGACATGGAACAATGGACTGGTTCCAGATAGGAAAAGGAGTATGTCAAGGCTTTATATTGTCACCCTGCTTATTTAACTTATATGCAGAGCATATCATGAAAAATGCTGGACTGGGTGAAGCACAAGCTGGAATCAAGATTGCTGGGAGAAATATCAATAACCTCAGATATGCAGATGACACCATACTCACGGCAGAAAGCGAAGAAGAATTAAAGAGCCTCTTGATGAAAGTGAAAAAGGAGAGTGAGAAAGTTGGCTTAAAACCCAACATTCAAAAAACTAAGATCATGGCATCTTTTCCCATCACTTCATGGCAAATAGATGGGGAAACAATGGAAACAGTGAAAGACTTTAAGTTTGGGGGCTCCAAATTCATTGCAGATGGTGACTGCAGCCATGAAACTGAAAGGCGCTTGCTCCTTGAAAGAAAAGCTTTGACCAACCTAGACAGCATATTAAAAAGCAGAGACATTACTTTGCCCACAAAGGTCTGTCTAGTCAAAGCTATGGTTTTTCCAGTAGTCATGTATGGATGTGAGAGTTGGACTGTAAAGAAAGCTGAGCGCTGAAAAACTGATGCTTTTGAACTGTGGTATTGGAGAAGACTCTTGAGAGTCCCTTGGACTGCAAGGAGATCCAACCAGTTCATCCTAAAGGAGATCATCCCTGAAGATTCATTGGAAGGACTGATGTTGAAGCTGAAACCAATACTTTGGCCACGTGATGCAAAGAACTGACTCATTTTCTGGGAAAGATTGAAGGTGGGAGAAGGGGACGACAGAGAATGAGATGGTTGGATGGCATCACCAACTCAATGGACATGAGTTTGAGTAAACCCCAGGAGTTAGTGATGGACAGGGAGGCCTAGCGTGTAGGAGGGGGTCACAGAGTTGGACATGACTGAGTGACTGAACTAAACTGAACTGACAGGGGCTGTCAGAGAGCCCTGGCTTATGTGTTCACACATGAGGTTTCAGGGCCACAGGGATGAGACATGGCAGGAATTCATCACTTGTTCTTTGTTCCCATTGGGAACCATCTTGAGCAAGATTAGATGAGGGAGGACTCAGGCATGGCGGCTTGTGGGGGTGTCAGGAAGGCCCTCAGGGAGGAGATTTAGTGGATGGAAAGGATTTAGACATTGGGGTTGAAGAACATTCTAGCAGAAGAGTTGGGTCAGAATACAAGTTTGACTTGAGCTTACAATCATTGGAAGAAAAACAGCGATAAGTTCACCTGGGAGGATGAATATATCAATCTTTATTTATTCATTTATTTTTAAACATTTATTTAATTTGGCTGTGCCAGGTCTTGGCTGTGGCACATGGGGTCTTCAGTCTTTGTTGCAGCACCTGGGGTCTTTAGCTGTGGCATACGAACCTCTGAATTGCAGCATGTGGGGTCTATTTCCCTGACCAGGAATTGAACCTGGGCCTCCTGCATTGGGAATGCAGAGTCTCAGCCCCTGGACCACCAAAGAAATAGCCAAATATACCTGTCTTATTTCTTTTTCTGTATATGCCTCTTGATAAGAAGGCCTGAGGTCGAGGATGAGGTCATTTAAAAGGCTACCTGACTTTCTCATCTGACATAAAATGTTTCACAACCACATAGCATCAATGTTCCATCACCTGACCCTTGTATCCTTGGTTTCTTATGGCCAGTTTATTGTGAGACTATAGTTGATTCAAAAGAAAACCGCTGCTGCTGCTAAGTCGCTCAGTCGTGTCTGACTCTGTGCGACCCCATAGCCGGCAGCCCACCAGGCTCCTCTGCCCATGGGGTTTTTCAGGCAAGAATACTGGAGTGGGCTGCCATTGCCTTCTCTGTGGGTACTTCTAAAATACTTCTTTATTTTAGCATGTACATACTTCTACTCTGAAACATGGCTCACTTAACTGCACTGGCAATTTTATTGTGTGCCATAAATTGTGAGCATATTTTTTGTGTATTGAAGTGGAAAATCCCCTTGGAAATTCAGCAAACTGGACTTTAGCTTGAATAGGACAGATGAATAGAACTCACTGTGTGTAAATAAATATGTATATGTGTGTGTGTAAAATGTTATATATACATATATTAATATATACATACACATATATAGATACATGTGGATCCATATGTGTATGTAAATAAAATAAAATTGGATTGAATCATAAAAGTATAAATATGTCAAATATAAAATCTATTAGGGCAGGAGTTTGTTTTTATGACTCAGAAGGGAGGTGTAATAAAGAAGTATTTTTAAGACCAGGAACTAGTGTGTGTCAGTTTCTTTGTGATAAGTTCCTCATCTTTTGACAGGAAGACGAGTCACTGGATTTGAATCATAAGGTTGTAAAGGATGCTGGGGCAAACTTTTTTCAGGCTGAATATTTAGAAACATCGGCAAAGTCAGTGGCTGAATATCTGAGTGGATTGGGGAATCATCAAAACAAATATCCATCTTCAGTTTTTCAGATGCTGTGGATCTCCTGCCGAGTACAGAAGGATCTTTAAAAAAATTAATAGACAGATCATGCTGTCTGTACATTCTAAAGGAGGTTGTTAAAAATGACTGGAGGAGCGTGAATACCCATGTTCATTGCAGCATTATTCACTGTGGCCAAACGGAAATGATCTGGTGTCCATTGAACAGGTGGACGGATAAACAAAATGTGGTCTGCACATACGGGGGTATATTATTCAGTCTTGAAAAGGAAGGACATATTGATGTAGACTACAGCATGGAGGAACCACGAGGGCCTTGTGCTCAGTGAAATAAGCCAGCTGAGCACCAAAGAATTGATGCTTTTGAACTGTGGTGTTGGAGAAGACTCTTGAGAGTCCCTTGGACTGCAAGGAGATCCAAACAGTCCATTTTAAAGGAGACCAGTCCTGGGTGTTCATTGGAAGGACTGATGCTGAGGCTGAAACTCCAGTACTTTGGCCACCTCATGCAAAGAGTTGACTCATTGGAAGAGACTCTGATGCTGGGAGGGATTGGGGGCTGGAGGAGAAGGGGACAACAGAGGATGAGATGGCTGGATGGCATCACCGACTCGGTGCACATGAGTCTGAGTGAACTCCGGGAGTTGGTGATGGACAAGGGAGGCCTGGCTTGCTGCGATTCATGGGGTCACAAAGAGTCGGACACAACTGAGCGACAAATACTGGATGATTCTACTTTTCTGTGGAGTACCCAGAAGAGTCAAATCCACAGAGACAGAAGGTAGAAAGAGGCTTACCAGCAGCTGGGAGAAAGGAGGAATAGGGGACGAGTGTTCACTGGGGACAGAGTTTTGGCTGTAAAGATGAGAACGTTTTGGAGATTGGTGGTGGAGACGGTTGTACAACAGTGTGAATGTACTGAGTGCTGCTGCACTGCAAACTTAATAAATGGTCAGGATGGTACATTTTATGTTATGTGTGTTTTATCTCAGTTTGAAAAATCATCAAGGCATTTTATTCAGGACCTGAGAAAGCAGAAGCCCAAGAAGGTGGCGTGGCTAGACTGTTGTCTGGGATGGAAATGCCCATAAGCCGCTAGGTTTGGAAAGAAGCACTGGGTCTTTCTTCCAGTAAAATAATTCTTTCCACCACATTCTTCCGCCTTCATTTCTACCCCCCAGTAATGTATCCCGGCTTTCACCTCTTCATTTACCCATCAGTCTCGATTCCCTCGTGTTCAGTCTCGTCTTCACCCTCGGAGAACACTCACACAAGTATCTTTCTTCTGCATCAGCCTTCTAGGCTCTTGTTTGCTTTTTAAGGCACAAGACTGAAAGTTGGTAGACATGTAGTGATGATTTTTTCTGGCTGAGCGTTAGGGTTTTGACGTTGGTCACTTCCCAAGGCGACAGCAGCCGGCACCACCCGCGAGGACATTGCCCGCTGTCAGAAGCACATGACATGCATTGGCTGCTTTTCCTCGCCTGAGAGTGTGTTATTGTTGCTAAATAAATCTGCTTCTGGAAGAAGCAAGTGAAACAGACTTAGGAAAAAAGTTTGAGAAAGGGCATGCAATTGGTTTTTGAGTCTTATTTTCTCAATCTAAATAAAATTCATTTTATTTAGGATCAGGGTTTTAGGATGTTTCTTGTTGGTATCATTAATTTAAAATTATGTTAGCACCACACCAAAGGAACACAGAGCAGTGGTGTTTTGACCATTTACATGCAGGTAGTCAGTGCCTGTGGCCACTGGTGGCTCAGTGGTAAAGAATCTGACTGCTAATGCAGGAGATACAGGTGTGATCCCTGGGTCAGGAATATATCCTGGAGGAGAAAATGGCAACCCATTCCAGTATTCTTGCCTGGGAAATCCCATGGACAGAGGAGCCTGGCGGGCTATAGACCATGGGGTTGCGAAAGGGTCAGACATGACTTAGTACCTAAACAACAGCTATGGTTTTGTCCTAAGAATTCTGTACTTTCAGAGATAGTCATGGAGAAGATGAAGTAATAATCTGGGATCCTCAACAGCTATCATAGGTTTTACTTGTTGAAAATAGAACACAAGGAGGGATAAGACCTGATCTTAAGGAATGAGAAAAGCTCAGAACCAAGCCCTTGACTAACCGTGTGTGGTGGGGACACCTGCTTTCCAGCCTTGCAGAGGAGCTGTCTTAACCATGGTCACAGTAGATGTGACCGTGCAATTAAAAGCACTGGTTACTGAGGGGCTACCAAAATCTGCTTCAGTGTGATGTAAACCTCAAGGCCACATTTGTGTTTTATCGGAACAAGAGAGATTTCCATTTTGAATGGAACAGTTTCATTTATTTCTTGCGAAAGAATGGTAAAGCATGAATCAGACTTATTAATTGTTTGAAGGTCATCTTAAGAAAATTACTTACATATTGAAAAATATTTTAATTTTTTTCTTGGAAATAGCGATGTATTGTTTCAGTGGAAATTGGAACCGTGGTCCTTAAAAGCTCTGTAATGTTGGCTAGCTTAACATTATCTATTTAAATATCACAGGTCCTCTAAAACTTGATGTGAAAACTACTGTTCATAGTTTGATTATTATGTGTGTATATGTATTGGTATTATCTTGAGTTCACATGTTGAGAGAACAGACTAATTTTATGATTAACAGAATCACTGAAGAGATCTTTTTATTCTAAGCTTGCCGGAGAGTCCAGTATTTAAAGAATTCTGTCCATACTGCTGCTGCTGCTAAGTCGCCTCAGTCGCGTCCGACTCTGTGCGATCCCAGAGACAGCAGCTCACCAGGCTCCCCCATCCCTGGGATTCTCCAGGCAAGAACACTGGAGGGGGTTGCCATTTCCTTCTGTCCATACTAGATGTAGTTTAATGACAAAAGGACTTCTGTTGGTAGAGATACTGGTAATGAAATTCTGAAAACATTTGTCTGTTTAAGAGAGAGCAAATAAGTAAAGGTATTGATGTGCTGGAAACCAGAAATTCTGCTGCAGGTGAGGGAGTCACACACATATGGAGAGGAGGGAATGTAAGGGAGGCTCTCAAGGTATTGGATTTGAGTTGAAAGTATCAGTGTGAACTCATGTTAGACAGACACCCCCCCCCGCCCCCGCGCAACACACACATGGCTGTAGCTACTGAAAGAGCCTAGAAGCCACGTCATGCCAGAAGTAATGAGAAACTCAGTGCCTGGGTATTGGTTTCTAAATTCTATATTCCACTAAAAGAATTCACTGAGATATTTGGTTGTGTCAGAAGCAAGGAAGTGCTGAAGGCCTAGTGAGGTCATGTCAAGGGACCAGCTAAAAGGGACTCTCAGGACCCAAACCTTGGGAACATCTCAGTATTCAAAAATGTTTTGATGGCCATGGATTATAACACATTGCTTTTTTTTTTTTAGAAACCACGAGTTGGCAGTGATGAGAGAGGTACAGGAAGGTGGGAGTTGGGTGATGCTCTTCTTAGAGGAAGGTTAGCCGATAAATATAGAAGGAATTATAGAATTGAAAACAATCATTGTTTCGTAACACCGGTGTCATCACTGACTCAGGATGGATGCTAACACTGCTGGGAGAAAGGTTGATGTTGAAGAACAGAGTGTTCTCACGTCCTCCGCGGAGTCCTTAAGAGAACAACGTGCCTTTGACGTGGAGAGATTGGTGGTCAGCACCTTAACCAAACAGTCAGCCTTGACATCACAGATCATGAGACCCTGATGTGCTGGAGTGGGGGCACACAGCTTCCGCAGGATTGGTCTGCACCCCACTAACTATTTAGTGTCCCGAAGGACAGAGGGAAATGGAGAAGCTGTATTAGATTAGGGAGACTGAAGGGAAGTAACAGCCAACTGAAGTGAGTGAAACGTAGTTGGACTCTGAATCAAAAGAAGGCAGATAGCTCTAAAGGTCATTTTTGAGACAGTGGGGGAAATATTGGATGATCATAGTAATTTTCAGTTTCTTAAAGTTGTGTTTAGATGGGAGAAGGTCCGTGTTCCTGAAGGATGAATGGCGAGGGAAACAGGGTGAAATTTCATGATGTCTTAAGCTCAGTTTTGGGAAGTTTAGCAAAAGGAAAACTATATATATATATATTCATATCAGAGGAAGACAGCCAGAGACCTAGAGAGACAGAGAGAGAGGCCGGGGGGAGAGGAGGATTGTCAGAATGTGAACAGCTGATGGATCTGGGTGAGGAGTATGTGAATGTTTAGGGTACTGTTCAGCATTTTTGTAGGCTTGGAATTTTTCAAAATAAAGATATTAATTAAAAACAAATGAAAAAGGATACTGTGCTTACATAGATCTAGATCTGATAGACAGAGTGCCTGATGAATTATGGATGGAGGTTCGTGACGTTGTACAGGAGACAGGCATCAAGACCATCCCCATGGAAAAGAAATGCAAAAAAGCAAAACGGCTGTCTGGAGAGGCCTTACAAATAGCTGTGAAAAGAAGAGAAGCGAAAACCAAAGGAGAAAAGGGAAGATATACCCATTTGAATGCAGAGTGCCAAAGAACGCCAAGGAGAAATAAGAAAGCCTTCTTCAGCGATCAATGCAAAGAAATAGAGGAAAACAACAGAATGGGAAACACTAGAGATCTCTTCAAGAAAATGAGAGATACCAAGGGAACTTTTCATGCAAAGATGGGCTGAATAAAGGACAGAAATGGTATGGACCTAACAGAAGCAGAAGATATTAAGAAGAGGTGGCAAGAATACACAGAAGAACTGTACAAAAAAGATCTTCATGACCTGGATAATCATGATGGTGTGATCATTCACCTAGAGCCAGACATCCTGGAACGTGAAGTCAAGTGGGCCTTAGAAAGCATCACTATGAACAAAACTAGTGGAGGTGATGGAATTCCAGTTGAGCTGTTTCCAATCCTGAAAGATGATGCTGTGAAAGTGCTGCACTCAATATGCCNTTTGGCTTGGAGAATTTTGAGCATTGCTTTGCTAGCGTGTTAGATGAGTGCAATTGTGCGGCAGTTTGAGCATTTTTCTCATTGCCTTTCTTTGGGATTGGAATGAAAACTGACCTTTTCCATTCCCGTGGTCACTGCTGAGTTTTTCAAATTTTCTGACATATTGAGTGGAGCACTTTCACAGCATCATCTTTCAGGATTTGAAATAGCTCAGCTGGAATTTCATCACCTCCATTAGATTTGTTCATAGTGATGCTTCCCAAGGCCCACTTGACTTCACATTTCAGGATATCTGGCTCTAGATTAGTGATCACACCATCGTGGTTATCTAGGTCGTGAAGATCTTTTTTGTACAGTTCTTCTGTGTATTCTTGCCACCTCTACTTAATATCTTCTGCTTCTGTTAGGTCCATACCATTTCTGTCCTTTATCGAGCCCATCTTTGCCTGAAATGTTCCCTTGGTATCTCTAATTTTCTTGAAGAGATCTCTAGTCTTTCCCATTCTATTGTTTTTCTCTGTTTCTTTGCATTGATCACTGAGGAAGCCTTTCTTATCTCTCCTTGCTATTTTTTAGAAGTCTGCATTCAGATGTGTATATCTTTGCTTTTCTCCTTTGACTTTCACTTCTCTTCTTTTTTAGCTATTTGTAAGGCCTCCTCAGACAACCATTTTGCCTTTTTGCATTCCTTTTCTTGGGGATGGCCTTGATCACCACCTCATGTACAATGTCACAAACCTCTATCCATCATTCTTCCTGCACTCTGTCTATCAGATCTAATCCCTTGAATCTATTTGTTATTTCTACTGTATAATTGTAAGGTATTTGACTTAGGTTGTACTTGAATCATCTTGGCAATGGCATCCCACTCCAGTACTCTTGTCTGGAAAATCCCATGGACCGAGGAGCCTGGTAGGCTGCAGTCCATGGGGTCACAAAGAGTCGAACACGACTGAGTGACTTCCCTTTCACTTTTAATTTTCATGCATTGGAGAAGGGAATGGCAACCCACTCCTGGAGAATTCCAGGGACAGGGGAGCCTGGTGGGCTGCCCTCTATGGGGTCACACAGAGTCGGACACGACTGAAGTGACTTAGAAGTTAGCAGTGGATCGTCTTGTGGTTTTCCCTATTTTCTTCAATTTAAGCCTGAATTTGGCAACAAATTGATGATCTGAGCCACAGTCAGCTCCTGGTCTTGTTTTTGCTGGCTGTATAGAACTTCTTCATCTTTGGCCACAAAGAATATAATCAGTCTGATTTTGGGAAGCCTGGCTTGGCTTGACCATCTGGTGATGTCCATGTGTAGAGTCATCTCTTGTGTTGTTGGAAGGAGGTATTTGCTATGACCAGTAAATTCTTTTGGCAAAACTCTGTAAGCTTTTGCCCTGCTTCATTCTGTACTCCATGCCCAACCTTGTCCTTTACTCCAGGTATCTCTTGACTTCCTATGTTTGCATTCCAGTCCCCTATGATGAAAAGGACATCTTTTCTGAGTGTTAGTTCTAAGAGATCTCATAGATCATCATACAACTATTCAGCTTCAACTTCTTGAGCATTAGTGGTACGGGCATAGACTTGGATTACTGTGATAATGAATAGTTTGCCTTGGAAATGAACAGAGGTCATTCTGTCATTTTTGAGATTGCACCCAAGTACTGCATTTGGACTCTCTTGTTGACTATGAGGGCTACTCCATTTCTTCTAAGGGATTCTTGCCCACAGTAGTAGATATAATAGTCATCTGAATTAAATTCACCCATTCCAGTCCATTTTAGTTCACTGTTTCCTAAAATGTTGATGTTCACTCTTTCTATCTCCTGTTTGACCGCTTCAAATTTACCTTTATTCATGGACCTAACATTCCCAGGTGCCTATGCAATATTGTTCTTTACAGCATTGGACTTCCATCACCAGTCACAACTGGGAGGTNGTCCATTTTAGTTCACTGTTTCCTAAAATGTTGATGTTCACTCTTTCTATCTCCTGTTTGACCGCTTCAAATTTACCTTTATTCATGGACCTAACATTCCCAGGTGCCTATGCAATATTGTTCTTTACAGCATTGGACTTCCATCACCAGTCACAACTGGGAGGTGTTTTCGCTTTGGCTCCGTCTCTTTATTCTTTCTGCTCTTCTCCAGTAGCATATTGGGCACCTACCGACCTAGAAAGTTCATCTTTCAGTGTCCTATCTTTTTCCCTTTTCATACTGTTCATGGAGTTCTCAAGGTAAGAATACTGAAGTGGTTTGCTATTTCCTTTTCCAGTGGACCACGTTTTGTCAGAACTCGCCATGACCCATCCATCTTGGGTGTCCCTACACAATATGGCTCATAATTTCATTGAGTTAGACAAGGCTGTGATCCATGTGGTCACCTTTATAAATATTTACATAACACTAGTTTTATAAATATCCTGGCGTATAAGACAGCTTTATACTTGTGGCATGACTCTGAAAGAAAACCCAAAAGAAAAAAGTCAATAAATTCAAATAGAATATTTTTTAAAATATTAATGAAAAAGCATAAAACAGGCTGATAACAAACTAATAGTTATTTTCAAAGTATGTGATTATCAGAGGTTAATATCCTTATTATATAACATAACTATAATACTCAACAATTATAAATCAATAAGAAAAAATTGAGAAGTCCAACAAAAGATGGGTGCTACTTTATTGAAAACAAATTTAAAGTACATGTGTAAAAATATAAATCTGAGTATTTCATAAGTTATAAATGTCCTAAAGTTATATAGAATTGTGTCTATATATTCATTATTTGAGTAGTATTTCACTCTAGACTAAAGGACTTCCCTTGTGGCTCAGCTGGTAAAGAATCTGCCTACAATGCAGGAGACCTGAGTTTGATCCTTGGGTTGGGAGGATCCCCTGGAGAAGGGAAAGACTACCTGCTCCAGTATTCTGGCCTGGAGAATTCCATGGACTGTATTACAAAGAGTTAGACAGGACTAAGCAACTTTCACTTTTACTATAGATTGAAGTCAAGAGTTATGGCTATATCCACTGACAGATTAGTACTTCATTTTGATTATGTGTTTGGCCTCCAGCAACAAATGAGGTACTTTGTTAATACATAGTTTAGGGATTGGAAAACCATGAGCCTGTGGGCCAAATGCAGCCCACTGCCTATATCTGTAAAAAAAGTGTTATGGAACTCAGTCATGTGCGTTTATTTATGTATTGTCTGTGGCTGCTTTTATACTGAAGGGGCAGATTTGAGTAGTTGCAATGGAGATGTATGGCTTGCAAAATCTGAAATATTTACTCTGGCCCTTTACTAAAAAAAAGTTTGCCAACTGCTTGTTTAAAACATTTAGCTTACATGAAACATGGAAATTTTGATAAGTTTCCTAGGATCACTCCTTTTTAATAATTCTATATAATTATATTCTACACAGCAATAAGGTTTTTTTAAGGACATACATTCCTTAAGAGAAAGGATTTGGTTTTTATACTTCAGGGGTAATATGTTCACGTTGCCATAGTTGAATAATAGGCCAGTAAGGAATACATCAAGGCTGTATATTGTCACCCTGCTTATTTAACTTATATGCAGAGTACATCATGAGAAACGCTGGGCTGGAAGAAGTGCAAGCTGGAATCAAGATTGCTGGGAGAAATATCAATAACCTCAGATATGCAGATGATACCACCCTTATGGCAGAAAGTGAAGAGGAACTAAAAAGCCTCTTGATGAAAGTGAAAGAGGAAAGTGAAAAAGTTGGCTTAAAGCTCAACATTCAGAAAATGAAGATCATGGCATCCGGTCCCATCACTTCATGGGAAATAGATGGAGAAACAGTGAAAACAGTGTCAGACTTTATTCTTTTAGGCTCCAAAATCACTGCAGATTGTGCAGCCATGAAATTAAGACGCTTACTCCTTGGAAGGAAAATTATGACCAACCTCGATAGTATATTGAAAAGAGAGATATTACTTTGCCAACAAAGATCCGTCTAGTCAAGGCTGTGGTTTTTCCAATGGTCATGTATGAATGTGAGAGTTGGACTGTCAAGAAAGCTGAGCGCCGAAGAATTGATGCTTTTGAACTGTGGTGTTGGAGAAGACTCTTGAGAGTCCCTTGGACTACAAGGAGATCCAACCAGTCCGTTTTAAAGGAAATCAGTCCTGAGTGTTCATTGGTAGGACTGATGCTGAAGCTGTAACTGCAATACTTTGGCCACCTGATATGAAGAGCTGACTCACTGGAAAAGACTCTGATGCTGGGAGGGATTGGGGGCAGGAGGAGAAGGGGATGACAGAGGATGAGATGGTTGGATGGTATCACCAACTCGATGGACATGAGTTTGAGTGAACTCCAGGAGTTGGTGATGGACAGGGAGGCCTGGCGTACTGCGATTCATGGGGTCGCAAAGAGTCGGACACGACTGAGTGACTGAACTGAACTGAAGCTTAGACGGTGAAGGAATTTACTGGGAGTAAAGTCCTGGCACTAGTTCTGGTACTGTTACTAACGATGCGACCTGGGCTGGGAGGGCTTAGTCTTCTTGAATATAATCATTGGTTTGTGTGATTGATATCTCAGTAGATTCAAGGAATTAAGATAGCATCATGACACTTTCAAAGAATTTTTAAAAAGGTCAACGTGGTAGAAATACGGTTTCGGGTAGAGATGAGAAGCAGGGCTTGGGAGGAAAGTGATGAGAGAGTCTGACTGCAGAGAGAGGCAGGGCTAGCTTATTCAGGTTCTGTGAGCCATCTCAGAAGTTTCAGCTAAATTACAAGGGCAAGCGAGCATTCTTGTAGGGTATTGCTTTTTCACTTCAAAAATTTAATAGCCGCTCTCTACTGTCGTCAAATATTAGAGTCGGTGCCAATTTTCCCTCGTTTATGGTTTGTTCAAATCAGGATCGGAAGAAGGTTCGTACATTGCAATTGGCTAACTTCTCTCTCCCTCCCTTTTAGTAACAGATCTATTGAGATATAATTCATGTACCATACAATTCACCTGTTTAAAGTGTGCACTGCAGCAGTTTCTAGTACAGTCACACAGTTGTACAAGCATCACCACGGTCAGTTTTAGAACATTTTCCATCACCCCTGTCACTGTCAGCAGTCATTCCTCATTTCCTGTCAAACCTCTCCTAGCCGTAGGCAAACACGGGTCTACTTTGTGTCGCTGTGGATGTGTTTGCTCTGGGCATTTCGTGTATATGACATCATGTGTGGTCTTTTGGCTTCTTTGGCTTAGCATGCATTTTCAGGGCCTGTCCATGTTGTGGCATCCATCAGTGCACCTCTCCTTCTCACTGCTGAGTAATATTCCATTGTATGGATGCACTACATTTTATTTATTCATTCCTCAGCTGGTGGACATTTGGGTTGTTTCTATTTTTCATCTATCATGAATAATGCTGCTGCAGTCACTTGCATGTAAGTTTTCATGTCTTAAAGTTGTTTTAATTTCTCTTGGGTGAGTATCTTGGAATGGAATTTCTGGGTCATGTGGTGACTTTCTGTTTATTTACCTTTTGCCAGACTATTTCCCTGCACCATTTTACAACCCCACCAGCAGTGTATTCTGTCAGCAGAGGGGTTCAATTTCTCTACATCCTCCCCAACATTCATTTGTTATGATCTTTCTCTCTTTCTCTCTCTTTTTTTTTTGGCCATGCCACACAGCATGCAGAACCTTCCCAGAGCAGGGAGCAAACCTGCAGCCACCGCAGTGGGAGCACGGTGTCTTGACCACCAGACCAGCGAGGAAGTCCATATCTGCCTTGTTTAAAGCCATCTAGTGGGTGTGAAGTGGCAGCTCACTGTCATTTGGATTTGCATTTCCCTGATGGTTCCTCAGAAGGTTTTACCTGGTAGAATGGCACTTTCTGAGATTTAAACTAGAAGCTCATTCTTACTGTGTCATAGAGGATAGGTGAGGGGTGTGCAGGAGATAAACAGGTGAAATAAGCCAGAGGAGAGACCAAGCTGGTGGGAGTGAGGAAGGTGAGAAGGAGATGGATTCCAGGGCTAAGAGATACAGGAATTTGGGAGTGACTGGATGTAGTGGGTGGGGAATGCTTGCAACTGGATTTCCTGCCTGGGCAATGGGGTAGAGCGTGATGGCACTCACTGATGTCTTGGACAGAGCCTCGCAGAGAGGGGAGCATGTTTAGATTTGAGTTTGAGGTAACGGACTTCCTTGGTGACGTAGTGGTACAGAATCTGCCTGCGTTGCAGGAGACACAGGTTCAGTCCCGGGGTCGGAAAGATCCCCTGGAGAAGGGAATGGCTCCCCACTACAGTTTTCTTGCCTGGAGAATTCCATGGACAGAGGAGCCTGGTGGGCTACGGTTCTTGGGATCACAAAGAGTTGGACACGACTGAGTTTCTAACACTTTCACTTTCTGAGATGATGGTGGTTATTGTCGGGAGGGCAGATCAGGAGAGAAGTCCAGGCTGGATGTATGCACTCGAGGATTACTGTCTATCAGAAGTAATTCAAGATGGGGTGTAGGGGTGTGGACTGAGAGGACAAGGAGCTCAAGGGAAGATCTGAGCCATAGATAAGGGGCACATTCCCACCCTTGCGGGTGGGGAGCTGTGTCAGTCCCATGTGGGACACACTCCATACAGGAACGGAGTGTGAGGAAGATGACAAGGCCAGCTCTCTGGTCCTTTTCCTCCTCGCTCGTCACCAGGCCAGAGGCAGTTTTAGGCTGGCATGGGGTCAGTCCCGGTGAGATGACCTCTACACCCCTTCCAGGGCTCACATGCAAGAATCGGGGAAAGAGCTCCAGACTTTCTGTCCTGGGCGTTGTGTGGAGGGACCTTGAGGCATTTCTCGAGTCCAGTTGCTTTCCCCTTCTAAAGATGCATTGAAGTGCTTGGTCTACTCAGTACGGAATGTGGTGAGAGAACCACCTTTCCTTCAGTTCACTGAAATCCGTTCCGGGATGACATCTCCACCAAAGTTTTCTAGTGAGTAGACGTGTGTGTGTGTTACGCCAGTGGGGAGATGGGAGAGAGGTTGCCTCTTGTAGGCAGAATTTGATTGGCATTATCTCTTGCAGTATTATTTCCAGAAAAAAAAAAATCTTGTTAACATGCTGTTTGGATTTAACTGATGAAGAGGTACACTAATGAAAACTGCCTCTGAATACTTTTTGAAAAGTTTTTTCAGGAGAGGCATTCTTCGTGTGAAGGATATTAATTGTTAACAGACATCTTATAATTTAAATTTGTTAAATTGTAAAGTGTCCCTTGGTTTTTCCCCAGGAAGACATTTTGAAATCTTTCAAAATCCTTTCGAAACACAAGTTACTATAATTCTGAGTGGCATGTTGAAATCAACTACTTCTGTTTTCTTTCTTTGCTGTTTGTCAGTTGTAATGTGCAGAGAAGTCCTTTTGAAATTCTCATTGGGCCACTTAATTCAACTTCATCATGGAGGAAGTGGGATAAGAATAATATCAAACGAGCCCAATAGGTGACTAGAAATATAGTTGTAACGAATCCACGGCTCATCCTTAAAATGGTTTTATTTTTCCATTTCATGAATTCATCCAGGGAAGGTCCTTTTTAGCTAAAACCCTAGACCATCTTTCTTTCTGTGCAGGGTTAGTTAGAAAGGATGGGCAAATAGATTTTAGCTATTAAAAATGTGAATCCAAGAAGTCACTTGAATTCCAAATAAATGAATTCATAAATTCACTTACATCCTAGAATAAATGGAAGTAATTATGACTGCATTAGTGCAGCATTAATTAACATTGCTAATTCTTTGTGTGCAATTATGTCAAATAATAACACTCATAAAATGTAAATATCAAATGAATAAGAGAGGTGCCTCCCTTCTCTTTTTTAAGCTGCTGTGTCACGGCGTCAGATGATGAACGCGAAATATCATCAAGCTTCCAGACACCTACTTTCTAAACACAGGCTGTGTGAATTCTAATGAAAACATGAATTCCGGGGTATAAATTTTCTCTGCTGCCTGGTTCAGTGAGGGGCTGCCCAGTAAGCCAATAATTCCATTCCTCGGAGCATTGCTGAGAATATTTATATAGTTAAATATCATCTGTTTCCCCATTTAATTCCTGGTGGCTTTTCTTCTCCCCCCTACTGGCTTTTTTTTTTTTTTTTGCTGTTTCCTTGTGCAGGAATGGCCACAGCTCTGATGGATTATCTTCATTAGCTACTTGGGGTGATGAGTCCCTGAGTGAAGCTGAACTTGATTTACCGCATTCGAAAGCTGAACCTCTCTCGGAAGCTCTAAGTAGGGCAGGTTTTATGCAGCCTTTACACTGGTATGTTTGAAGAAGAGAAAAAAAAATCAAGTTTTTCTTTCAGGAAACAATTTGGGGATGTATTTTGGTCTCCTGGGAGAACTTCCTTTTACATGATATCACCGAACTGCTGATGTTGAAAATGCTTTTTGATAAAGAAAAGGTGAATGAAGAGCATGGTGTTCTCCTGAGAACACAGGGGGCCTGGGCTGAGTCTGGGGGCACTGCTGACACGAGGCACAGATTTTTGGTTCTTGGGAAGCTGGGGAACTGGATTGGCAGCTCTCCAAGGCTCCTTCCATCCAAGAACCCAGCTCCCGGGCAGGTCACCCAGTCTCCCTGAGCCGCAGGTTTTGCATCCTAAAAATGGGGACACACCGCTCATTACAGGTCATTCCCTCATCAGAGGGTGGCGGTGAGGATTTAATAGAAGGCTATACCGTGAGCAACTGCGCAACACCCAGCCTCCAGATGGAGGAGTGGTCGGCCGTGGAACAGGGTCCTCATTCTTCCCATGGCTCTGAGCCCAAGCTCTGGTTCATTTTTGGAAAGGGCGCTGGCAGAACTGAGGCTTTGGGGCTGTGATGTGGGATCTTGAGTGCATCCTGCTCTCATTAGTGGGTATTTGACAATCCGCTTGCCAGTGCAGGAGATGCCAGGAGAGACGTGGGTTCGATCCCTGAGTCAGGAAGATCCTCTGGAGTAGGCAAGGGGAACCTGCTCCAGGATTCTTGCCTGGGAAATCCCATGGACAGAGGAGCCTGGTGGGCTGCATCCATGGGGTGGCAGAGGCAGACATGAATGAGTGACTCGGTAGCAGCGGCAACACCCAGGGGTGTCAACATTGCCTCTCTGTAATTCATAGGTAGTTTGCTTTCTGGGTTCTGCTGTGAGGCACTTGCTTTGGGGCTGGCTGCCTGCTGGTCGGAGGGACCTTGAAGTTGGGCAGAAGGGCTTTTCTTGAAGGCCTCGTCCAATTGTGGCAAAGGGGCAATCTGGAGGAGAAGTCTGTAGCGAAGACGCTTGGCCTAAAGGACCAAGTACAAGATAAGACAGACCAAGAAAGCATTCTTTTCTGCCCTCAGGCCTGGACCCAGTAGCCCAAATCTCCCCTGTGGATTGAGAATGCAAGGTATACTCCAGCATGTGAATTATCCGTTCCTAGCCCCGAGGCTTCCGTCGCCCCAGGAAGCGGGTCTCTTGGCGCTGCTGCCACGTCATTGGCTGCAGAATGTCCCTGTCATTTCCACGGCTGCACCCAGCCCTTGTTTCCCCAGAGACCTCAGGGAAGTGGAGGAAGATGGAAGGCAGTGACCTGGAAGTGGGATTTTGTGTGGGCGCAGGGGCTTCTGAAGAACAAGAAACAAGGAATGCAGAATTCAGTAGCCTTCTCAGTCAAGGCCACTTGCAAATGGTAGTAGCACAAGGGGCAGGAACTGTCTCCAGAGGGCCGGGGTGAGGACCACCGTGAGAGCGCAGATGCATCCACAAAGTGAAGGCAGTCATAACAGCGAGAGTGGCTGGTGTATACTGACCGGATTCTGTGTTTCAGCCGTTGTTCTAGGCACTTTATATACGCCATCTCATTGACTTCTCACAGCTCTCTCTGGGTAGGTGCTAACAGCATTCCTGTTTATAAATGGGAAAAGTGAGGCTCAGAGAGGTATATTGACTTGCTCAAGGTCTCACAGATTGGAAACCAGGACTCAAAGGCCGGCACTCTGATCCGAGCTTTCTCTCTCTTGACCATGACTGAGATGTATGTTGTGAGAGTTCCAGAGTGACACGGTGCCTTATATGCTAGGAACCTCGGGTGGATCTTTACTGGTTATTTAACTTCTCAGTTCAGTTCAGTCGCTCAGTCGTGGCCGACTCTTTGCGACCCCATGAATTGCAGCACGCCAGGCCTCCCTGTCCATCACCAACTCCCGGAGTTCACCCAAACTCACGCCCATCGAGTCGGTGATGCCATCCAGCCATCTCATCCTCTGTCGTCCCCTTCTCTTCCTGCCCCCAACCTCCCCCCGCCCCCCCAGCATCTTCTCCTGGGGAATCTCTATTTTTTCTTGGCTATAATAATACCCAGGCTTCCCCTTAGTGGCTCAGTGGTAAAGAATCCTACTGCAATGCAGGAGATACAGGTTCAATCCCTGGGTCGGGAAGATCCCGTGGAGGAGGAAACAGTAACTCACTCCAGTATTCTTGCTTGGGAAATCCCATGGATAGAGGAGCCTGACAGGCTATAGTCCATGGGGTCACAAAAGAGTCAGACGTGACCGAGCAGCTGAGCACACTCATGCATGGGAAGAGACCAGGGTGGCGCAGAAAAGTCAGGCTTACAGGAGCTGCAGAGGGGTGGCAGGGCCAAATCCCTCAGCTCCCGGTTCTTAGGCCTTTCCCCCTCTCCCCTTTCTCCTTCTCTCCTCACCATCCTCTTCCAGCATCACCCTTGCCTGTAAGCCCCCCCCTCTCAGGCAAGGAATTAAAATGTTTGGTCTGGAAATAAGCAGACTTGACAAACACGGCCGGGGCTCCCGCTGGAGCTGTGTTCAGTGTATTTAGATGCCGGCAACGCCAGCTTTGACATGGAGATTGGTGTCCAAAGGCACCTGATATCGCTATGTCCGTTTCCATTGTGCCCAACATCACGTGGAAGCCAATCAAATAATGATCTTGGGAATGAAATATTCAACGTACAATGTTATTAACATATAAAAGACTTACAGGCAAATCACTTTTAAGTATGACAGGGCTTCAAAATGTGTTTCATTTGAGTATAGGAAAGAAGGTTTTGGGGTTTGTTTATCAGCAGTACCATGAGGAAGGCTTATTTTTTCCCTTTAAATCTGGATGAATATGCATGTGTGCACTGCATGATAATAACAATCACGCAGCCAGGAGATTAGCTGAGCTCCTGCTCCAGTGATTCCTGCATGCAAATGCGGGCAGCGCAGAGCCGGCAGGGGAGGCGCAGGCAGCACCCTCTGCTTGTCTGCTCCCCAGCCTTCACGTTGTCTCCTAGGTGTGTGTCAGCAACGGCTGAACATGGCACAGTCACAAGGCTGCACAGCTGGAAACTTGCACAGGTGCCAATCCACTTTGTCTTATTGTGAGACGTACCAACAGAAGAGTACATGGAATTTAACGAGTGATTATGGATACCCATGGAACTACCCCATCCCCCAAGAAACAGAATGTTGCCAGTGCTCTAGAAGAACCCTGTATGTCCCCTGATGTTGTTTAAGAAAACTGGGCTCCTAGAACAGGCACATAGGTGGCCATGAATAGAAAAACTGTTAGGACCTGGCAATGCCACTTCTTGAGCAAAAGATAGTTCCTTTCTTTTTCTTTAGAAGGGCTTTAGGAGGCAGTAGGAAGTCTGGAACCCGACCATGGGTTGGAAGCTCATCTCTGTGACCTTGAGCAAGACCCTGATGCTCCCTGTGCCTTAGTTTTCCTATCTGTAAAATTGTAGATAATGAAAGTACCTGTTTCATGGAATTGTTGTGAGGACCAAGTGTGTTAATACATGTAAAATGCTCAGTGTCAGGTACGTATATATTTATAGCTACTGCTGTTCCTACTTTTATTAATTGTCTTGGTTCTATATATTTGTATAATTCTGTGGGAATTGTCAGTCTGGCAAATAATATCAATGCATCAGATTTCTGTGTTATTCTGGTCCATCTACATCACCAGGGTGAGGTCATTCCAAGCCAGGTCAGGTGTCACTGGGTAGGTCTCAGGCATATACGTTGTTTCTCCCTTCATTCCCATGTAGAAGATTGCAGCTGGGCACAGTATAATGCTTAAGAGAATTCTAGAGCATGAATGTGATTGTTGGGAAATAGGGAGGAGAAAACTAGATATTGATTGAATATCTAAACAGTGCTGTTTAACCCTGGAGAGAGAGAGAAAAAAAAAAAAGATGTCTGTAAGATAAGATACTTTTAATTCATTTTACAATTAGGAAAATGAAATGCAGAGAAGTGAAGCAACTTGCTGTTATCACATAGCTAGGAAGTGGTTCCGCAGGGATTCGACATGCATGTTTTCAAAGACTTAAGGGACCTTAAGTTCATTCAGTTCAACCTCCCACCCATGCAGGAGTACTTTCTTCCTTATACCTGTAAAGCGATAACCCAGGTTTTGCTTGAATAAATCATAAATTTAGAAGAGCAGGACATTATGGTAAATATGTATCAGTACAGCTGATTTATTGCTTCCTGTCACAGGAAAGGCTAACTGACTTTAAGTCATGTGTAGCTAGATATTCATGATCAAAAGAAGCACAAAGTAACTTATTAATCACTATATGGTATGGGCAGGATGTAAGGTAGAACCAAATAAAGAGAATGTTGTAAGTATACTTTGCATTGGAATAATTTTTTTCATAACCTTCTCTAGTGATGGTAAGAGTTATCTCTCTTACCCAGATGCTAAATTGAGACGTAAGCCATAGCAACCTACTAGGGCTTCAGAGTGATATCAGAGAAGACAGTGGTGGAATCCTGAGTCTGTGTGGCTGTCGTTGGAGACCAGTGTATTCATTCCCTCACTTCTTTATTACTCTAACTGCTCAACAGAAGAACTTATACAACAGGAAAATTGGCAAAAACTCTATTGTCAGCTGGAATTGCTATATTAATTGCATCTTTTTGTTTCAACAGGGGAAGTTAGCAGAAAGATTGATTGAGCTGTGTGTGTACCCTCTGATTTTCATCAGTTTTTCAGTTTCCTGTGTTAGTGCCACTTTGTGAGAGTTTGCTTAATTCAGAAATATAGTCTATGAAAATAACTCAGAATGGAGGAGGAACCTAAATGTGAAACTTAAAACCATCAGGTTTCTTGAAGAAAACTTGTGTGACCTTGAGTTAGGCAAGTAATTCTTAGATAAGACACAAAAATCACAAACTATAAAAAAAAAAACACACACAAAGGCCAAATTGGACTTCATAGAAAATTTTAAAAAAATATGTTCTTCAAAAGAAATTAAGAAAATGAAAAGACAAATCTTGCATATATTTATTCCTAATCTCTTCATTTTTTCTGGTGCTATTTTAAATGATATCTTAAAATGTTTTTCAGTTTCTAACTGCTTGTTGTTAGTACATAAAATTAACTTGATTTTTTTTCTGTTGACTTTGTATCTTGGAGGGCTGTTAAACTCACTTATTAGTTCTGGTAACTTTTTTGCCTATTTCTTGGTGTTTTCCACATAGTCCATCCTGTCTTCTGTGAATAATGATTTCTTCTTTGCCAATCTAAATGCATTTTATTTCTTTTTCTTACCTTATCACACTGGCTAGGACCTCCAGGATGATGTTAAGTAGGAAAGGTAGAGTGGATAGCCTCACCTGGTTCAATATTTTAGGGGAAAATTATTTATCATTAAGAATGATGCTGGATGTTTGCTTGCTAGCATCTAGTTAGGTTTTCTGCCAAATACTTTTACTTAGGCATTTCAATAGAGATGTCGAAGCCTCTTAAGTGACTTTCTCGTGGATCTTTAATAGTCTTCTGATAGGTAGTGAAAAGGAAAGCCTGGACCAGATGTAGTGTAGTTAGAGAAACCTTCTATTTGGGAGTCAGTTTTAATTTATTTTAGAAATATTTGATCTTGCTCTCCTGTAGGCCAGTGCAGGCATGTTCTTTCCACTGTGTTCTTGTTATTTTCTCTTTCTTCTCCCTGGGCCTGAAAAAGACCTCAAGAGCTAACATTTTATGCGTGTTACTACAATTTGAACCTTAGTTTTTGAAAACAGAACTTTAAGAAAATGAATAGTGCTCTACATTTCCTGTATTTATGACAAGAATTCATATCAGTTTTTAACCCCCTGGTTTCTGTGAGAGAAAACAAGCACCTTATATTTTTGTTGACAAGACACCAAGTAACTGATATTAATGAATAAAAGAATAAGAAGAATAAAAGAATAAGAAGAAATTTACTTTTTAATTTGTCAGCACTGTTCTTACCCCAGTGACTAAATTGCTGCTCATTTGACAGCACTGGCAGCAACAGCAAACTACTGATACGGAATCATCCAGTTAATTAAATAAAGATTATATTACTGGAAAAGCTAAATCATCAGCTCAACCATGTGAAAACACTTTTAAAGTCATCTTTAAAATGTCTTTGCAATTTGTTTAGCTTGTAGTAGAATTTGTGCAAAGTACCAATCATTATAATAGCATGATAGTTCTGTTAGCAACTACTTGAAATCAGAAAGTATTTACCTGTTGTTTAGATTTTGCCAAAGCATTTCTTTTATAATGTTATGTGGTGTTGATGTGATTCTTAGAAGAGATAACACAGTCTCTGAAGTCTGAAGTAGGCAATGGAATCAGAGTAATTTAAGTTCTGGCAATATGCCTGCAAATTTGGAAAACTCAGCAGTGGCCACAGGACTGGAAAGGGTCAGTTTTCATTCCAATCCCAAAGGACAATGGCAAAGAATGTTCAAACTACCGTACAACTGCACTCATCCCGTCTGCTAGCAAAGTAAGGCTCAAAATTCTCCAAGCCAGGCTTCAACAGTATGTGAACCTTGAACTTCCAGATGTTCAAGCTAGATTTAGAAAAGGCAGAGGAACCAGAGATCAAATTGCCAACATCTGTTGGATCATCGAAAAAACAAGAGAATTCCAGAAAAACATCTACTTCTGCTTTATTGACTGTGCCAAAGCCTTTGACTGTGTGGATCACAACAAACTATGGAAAATTCTTCAAGTGATGGAAACACCAGACCACCTGACCTGCCTCCTGAGACATCTGTATGCAGGTCAGGAAGCAACAGTTCGAACTGGACATGGAACAACAGACTGGTTCCAAGTTGGAAAAGGAGTACCTCAAGGCTGTGTATTGTCACCCTGCTTATTTAACTTGTATGCAGAATACATCATGCGAAGTGCCGGGCTAGATGAAGCACAAGCTGGAATCAAGATTGCCAGAGGAAATATCAGTAACCTCAGATATGCAGGTGACACCACCCTTATGGCAGAAAGTGAAGAGGAACTAAAGAGCCTCTTGGTGAAAGTGAAAGAGGAGAGTAAAAAAGCTGGCTTAAAACTAAACATTCAAAAAACTGAGATCATGGCATCTAGTCACATCACTCCATGGCAAACAGGTGGAAAAACAGTGGAGACAGTGACAGACTGTATTTTTGGGGGCTCCAAAATCACTGCAGATGGTTACTACAGCCATGAAATTAAAAGACGTTTGTTCCTTGGAAGAAAAGTTATGACCAACCTAGACAGCATATTAAAAAGCAGAGACATTACTTTGCTGACAAATGTCCCTCTAGTCAAAGCTATGGTTTTTCCAGTAGTCATGTGTGGATGTGAGAGTTGGACTATAAACAAAGCTGAGCAATGAAGAATTGATGCTTTTGAACTGCGGTGTTGGAGAAGACTCTTGAGAGTCCCTTGGACTGCAAGGAGGTCCAACTAGTCCATTCTAAAGGAGATCAGCCCTGAAAAGTCATTGGAAGGACCGATGCTGAATCTGAAGCTCCAAGACTTTGGCCACTTGATGTGAAGAGCTGACTCATTTGCAAAGACCCTGATGCTGGGAAAGAATGAAGGCAGGAGGAGAAGGGGACAATAGAGGATGATGGCATCACCAACTTGATGGACATGAGTTTGAGCAAGCTTCAGGAGTTGGTGCTGGGTAGGGAAGCCTGGTGTGCTATAGTCCCTGGGGTTGCAAAGAGTTGGACACGACTGAGTGACTGAACTTAATTGGACTGGTAGAGGGAATAGAGGATGGACTAAAACTCAGGCTAAGAAGGCGAAAGAAATAGCACAACTGGTATTAAGAAGGAACATTAGAATGAACTTCTAGAAGAGAAGCTAGGGCCAGGGTATATCTTGACAAGAAGAAGTGGTTCACCAGAGAGAGGACGCCAGGGAGCCTTGGAGGAATGGAGTTATGTTCTACTCAGGCAAAGAGGTCAAGCAGCAAAAGACTCTGGATGCCTGTACTCACCTTCTCCTTAAGTGGATGGAACCTTTTCCTCATTCATCAGGCCATGTATATCAAACACTGATCTCTTTGCTCATTCATCAGGCATACGTGAAAAGTGCATATTTCTTGTTCCAGGCATAGTTGCTGTGATGCCAAGAGGATTAAAAGAGTCTCCAGGTTATGTGTGAGTAGGGGACAGACTGAATAGTTAATTACAAATAGAATACTAAGTGGAAATTAGCCCAACAAAGAAAGGAGTAAAGGGAAGTGACACTTGAGCTGGGTCTCTAAAGAGTTTGGAAGGTGAAGGGGAGAGAGGAAGGGGAAAAGCCATTCTAGGCAGAAATAAAGTGTATAGAAGGACCCCTTAAAAGCGCATACTGAGAGTGTGTGCTCAGCTTCTCAGTCGTATCTGACTCTTGTGACCACGTGGACAGTAGCCCACCAGACTTCTCTGTCCATGGGATTTCCCAGGCAAGAATACTGGGTTTCCCAGGCAAGCAATGGGTTGCCATTTCCTTCTGGGGATCTTCCAAACCCAGGGATCAAACCTGAGTCCCCTACATTGGTAGGCAGGTTCTTTACCACTGAGCCACCTGGGAAGCCAAAAGAGCGTATAGTACTTCTGGAAATAAATGAGCATGGAGGGAGAGTTACTTTTTTGTCTCAGCAGACTCTGTCCCTCATGAGCTCTTTTTTTCCTCAGTGTAGTCTCCCTTGGTACAAACTGTTTAATTTAAAATATTAGTGACTTTTGTTCATGTGTGTGGTTTTCAGCTTTGCAGGGACAAGGACATTTAAGGCCAGGGCACCTTATTGAGCTTAAGGTTCTCTGCGCTTTACTGTTTGTAGTCTGTGTTCTCTGCTCCGTGAGACATTAAACATGGTACCAGCAATCTCACCCGAAGTTAGTTTGAAATCAAGTCACCCTGGTGAAGAATCTGAGAGTGCAGGCTAGACTAGTTGAAATGGCCATTGTCGTGGTTTAACGTGGTCCAGTACAGAGAGGGGTCATTTTCAGTAGTTGTTGTCACCTTTCTTCCCCTGCCGAGTAGTCTGTCTCTGTCCCTAAACTTGAAAGAATCAGCCCCTTCTGGCTGGTTCCAGGCATTGGCCACACTTGGAGGCCACAGCAGCTCTCCAGCATCTCCCTGACACTTGAAACGGAGCCCCTCTTAGGCCCCACGCCCAGGAATCTTTCCGCTTGTCTCCCTTCTGGGCTCGCAGCCAGGCTCAACTTTTCAAGATGCTGTCTTCCAAGTCCTGCCTTGATTAACTCAGTCTGCAGCCCCTTCTTTGTCACTGTTTTCTTGTCACTCTTTTAGGTTTTCCTGCAGTCATCTGTGTTCCTAGTCTGTCTCATCTTAGACATTTGCATTTGCAAATAGCTACATTTCCATTTAACTCGCAGGAGGCAGCTTGTGTGACTGCAGAAAGAAGCACACCTGGGCCACACAGAAGACAGGAACCCAGGCTAGTCTACCCACAGGGATCATGGGTGTGGGCGTCTGGGCTCCACATCCTAACCAAAGAGGATCAGTCTGGGCAGATTTTTTAAGATAGGTACTCCCAGCCCTGTGGTCGTCTACAAGAGGTTTCGGGGAAGGGACCTGGGAGCAGCCAGAGCCCTCTGCATGTTACTAAAAGGGATATGGGTATTTGTTAATGGATGCGTTGGTGAGGGTGTGTGGTGGGGTGGAAGTAGGGAGCTCGTGCCCAGCCCTGTAGGAGGGGAGAGGGTGTGAGGCAATGCAGATGGTGGAGCTTATGGTAGCAACTAGAAAAGGGAAAGCAGGCCAAGTAGTCCCAAGTAGTGCACAAGGCATGTGGGTGAGAAGAGAGATGACTAGGCATGGCCTCTGGATGGCAGAAACCCAGATTGACCAGTAGCAACCAGTATGGCTATTCCTTCCCGTGGCTCTTCCTTCTTGGATCTAATGACCTTGTTATGGTTCTCCTCCTTATCCCCAGTGATTGCTTCTTCTCCAGACACCTTACCAGCTCACTTCAACCCATTGCCCCCATGCTTGGACTCAGACCCCAGCCCAAAGTCCAGCTTCCCCTGCGGGAGCTCACCCATCCTCCTAGCTTTAATTATTACCTCTGTGGCCACACATGCCCAAATCTTTGTCTGCGTCCTTGACCTCTCATTTAATCCTGCTCCCCGTTTGCATTGCCTTTTTGGACATGTCCAGTGGCTGTCCTACTGTCATCTCCGACTCAGTGTCATGTACTCAGAGGACGTGCACTCCTCCTCCTCTTGGAGGAGGGCAGTTAAGTGACCTCTAAGCTCTCTTCCAGCTCTGAATTCCTGTGGCTTATGGAGAAAAACAAACTCATCATCTTCACCTCTTTAAATAGCATTTTCTTCGGTTTCCAGGTAGACTTCAGCTATTTCTGGTGTTACCTCTCTCTTCACTGCCTCGTTGATGTTACATCAAGCTCTTCCCCTTGGGTCCACGTGGTTACCACCGCTTCTGAGTTTGTTCCTAAACACCTGACCTCTGACTCACCTGATCTTCTGTGACCTACCCTGTCAGCCTTAGCGCCCATCAACACTGCTTCCATCAGTCGTGTGACCGGGACTTCTCTCCTATTGAGCCCTTCATTCTCCAGCTTTTTTTCACTTACCTGGCTATTCTCCAGCCACACCAGAGTGCCTTCCACACTCCAGAAGCTCTACATTCAAGATGCTGGGATGCAAGCCTTCCCAGCCTGTATTGATCATCCTGTTTTTTTTCCTTTATTCTTCTAGAACAGATCATTTCTGCTACACAATTTAACACTAACCGTATACATTTAGTGTTTTCTTTTCCAAGTGTTTTCTCCAACTTGAACATACACTGTTATCCGATCTCAATGATCAAATGTTTTTCTTGTCTTCCCCCGTAATGCCAAGAATGTGAAATGAGGATTAGTCAATAATTGATCACTGAGAGTCTGGATCGAAGGAAAATTTTAGTTTAATGAGCTTAAAACTCTGAGTGGGAAGTCTGGTCAGATATACCCTCCTCCATTTGAGGATGGTTAAGGTGACTGTCTTGAGTCTCTCTTCCCCTTTCCCTCCTATGTTTCTCCCATCTTCCTGCCAATGTCAGTAGATGTCTTTGTCATCAATCTCATGTCCTTCCCACTCAAATTAGAATGTTTCTCATACTTAAGTTACTCCCCTGCTTAAAAACCAAATATTGACAAGATATAGTCTGGCTCTCTGTTATGATATTTGAAACCTTCCATGATCTGGTGGCTGCCTGCCCACTTTCTCGGACCCAGCCTCGTACTTCTTACCCAGCCATGCTTAGTGATGATCCACCCTCCATTGTGGTTTCATTACTGTGCGCACTCGGCACCCTCTGCCTGGAACGTGGGTAGTCCCTTTCTTCACCTGGCTTAATGCCTGTCCCTTGGAGACTCATCTCTGGCAGTCATTCCTTCTAGAATCCTTCCATGGCTCCATCTACTCTGGGTTAGCTGCAACAGTAACACCCTGATGTGGTCCAGTTGCACCCTGTGTATACATTTCTGTCAGACAGGTACCATGCTGTGTTACAATAGTTGGCGTACTGACTTATCTCCCTAACAGTCCTAAAGCTTCTGGTGTCTTATTAACGTTTGTATCCCCAGCACCTAGCCTGAAACCTTACTGATTGAAAAAGCTGTTCAATGAATATCTGTGTCTGCTTTTCATGTTGAAGATGCTTGGTTCCGTTCAGATTCAGTCCTCTGCTTAGGCAAGCACTATAACTCATGCTTGGAGGTCCTTCAAACCAGTCATGTGTGCAAGGAGGCATTTTGCTTTCTCCTTTAATCTAGGTAGACACCACTCTGTTTTACATTTTTAATATTTACTTCTGGACTTATCACTCTATCAAGTTTATTTATATTTGATTCATCCCTTACAATTGATGGAGCAGAATGGGATAAGGCAGCAGCGTTTCTTCCATCCCTTTTAAGCTCTTATCAGCATTTTGTTATTCACGTATAGCTTTGCCTTAGTCATCAGTATTGGGCTAATGGACTGGAATGGCCCAAGTTGAACGGTAATTACTTACTCTGTTGCTGATAGCCCAGATGAGAATAGGACTTATTAGATCTGTAATAATGGAAATCTGTGTTTAATGCAGATCTTTTAAGCAGTTTGAAACGATCTCAAATTCATCTCTCTTTGCCATATGTTAAAATGTCACATTATGGTTTTAAAATTCAGGATGAGAACTGAAGTTTCAGAAGAAACTGTGGAAAAGTTCTCAAATCTGTCCTTTCTAAAATCAGAAGCACTTGTTCATCTCACATCAAGCCTCCACGGAGAGGCAGCGCTGTCTGTGCAGTACCCCAAAGCGGGGTGCTTCCAGGAAGCAGACGGCCTTTTTTACCAGGACCCAGGAATAGGCAGGGTAGAGGGGAAGCAGATGTGGAGGCCCCTGAGGGTCCCTGGGGGCCTTCCTAGAAGCATAAGGCTGGACTTCAGCAGATGAACCCAAGTTGAACCCTCTGAACCTTAGGCTCAGAGGTCAAGGTGGGCCCCACATCTGAATGCTCACCCTTGAGTCATTCGGCGGTCTCTTGTTTCAGCTGTGGCAAACTTTAGCATTTCCACCAGTCCTGCCTGATTTCTTCTTTCTCCTTGTCACGAGAGGAAGAAAGTTAGAAGAAATCTGACTCAAGAAACTGCCGTGACCAGTGCTTAATAATCATGATCCACCGTCCTCATTGTGCAGACCTGCACACCAGATCAAGGAACTTTAATCGCTCACCCAAGGGCCTGTGTCACGAGCCCTGCAGTGGGGGTGGAGGCAGAGTCGAGCACTCACACAGGGGTCCCGCCATCTCTTTTAGGAGTATGTTCAACCTACAGGGTCTTTGGACCAGCCCTGCTGCTGTGTTTTCAGATTATTTCCACTAAACCATATCCTTCTTCTTGACTGGGAAATGGTCTACATAATTTAGCTTGCTCTCTTAAAATAGAGCTCTTGTCTGGAGACTTATTAATGGGAGCTGTAACTCACTGAATTTTATAAATGAAGCAGGGTCTTGAAACATCTCGTGTTTCTCAGCAGAGATCTTAAGAGTGAGAAATGGTTCTGCAGACTGAGATGCAGCTTTTCTCTTTGGTTCAGTGAGTCTCATGCTTCTTTGCAAACAGTAAATGTCCTGAGTGGTGTCGTTATACTGTTGGAGAGCTTGGTGCTGGTCAATTGGACCAAGCATCTACCTCTTCCGATTTTAAAGATGTCACAGCTTTCCTGTGAAAGACAGGCTGATGCCAATTCTCTAGCGAGAGATTGCCTTGGCTCTTTTGACCCTATTATATATATCATCAACTGGATAGACCGATGTAACTGGCAGGGTACTCCGATGGATGTTGTGGGGGATAAAAATAATCCAAGAATTCTCTGGACTCAGCGTGCTTGTACATACTATCAATATATTTATTTGTGTACTTATCTTTCTTTCCTTTTAAGATACTTATTTTTGGCTGCATCTGGTCTTAGTTGCTGCATTCAAGATCTTCATTGCAGTTTGCAGGCTTCTCTCTAGTTGTGGGAAACAGGCCTAGTTGCTCCACGGCATGTGGGATCTTAGTTCCCCAACAAGGGACTGAACTTGCATCCCCTGCATTGAAAAGCGGATTCTTCACCACGGGACCACTGGGGAAGTCTTTTCTTTTTACTCTTGAAACTCTTTGCTTTTTTGTTGGTAAGTTTTTTTGAGTTCAGCGAGCTTGCTAGGTGCATGAAAAGTGGAATGAAAGTGTTAGCTGCTCAATCTTATCCGACTCTTTGCGACCCCATGAACTCTAGCCTGCCAGGCTCCTCTGTCCATGGGATTCTCCTGGCGAAAGTATTGGAATGGGTAGCCATTCCCTTTCCCACAAGATCTTCTGGACCCAGGGATCAAACTGGGGTCTCCCACATTGCAGATGGATTCTTTACCATTGAGCCACCAGAGAAGCCCTTGCTAGGTGCATGTTGCTTTATGGATTTTAGTAACTCCTACTTTGGGAGAAAATAGTCACGTTTTAGTACTTTCCCCAATAACTTTAAAACAGTGTTATGTGATATATTGTCATTGACTTAAAAGTTGCTCATATGTATTTGCCACATGTTTTGGTAACCCAATGTGGAAAAAGTAGGGAAATTTGAGGACTTTTTGGTAACAAAGTTCTCAGCTTATATCTGATATTTGTTGATGAACAACAGCAGTATTCTATGACAGCTCTGAAATTTCTTTTTTATTTTATTTTAATTTTCTAGTTTGTTTTGCTTTACAATACTATATTCGTTTAATAAGACAAGCTATTTTGGAAAGCTTGGATGCCTATTGAAATTCCAAGTTACTTGTATAGTATCGTCCTCATTTGAGGATGTCTGACTATGGCTGAGGTCCATGAGGGTTTTTAAGAACTAAAAGGAGTCTTCTGGGTCCCCAGTTGAGAAAACAGAAGTAAAGAGGCAAAGCGACTTCTCCAGAATTGCTTAGAACTAGAGAACCTGGGTCTTCTCACCCCTCGACCTGCATTCTTTCCACTACACCACCCACTTCTTTTATTCCAGAAAAATAAACAATTATTTTACATCTGATCACCTTCTAATGAGTACATCTATTCCCGAGGCTGGCAAACTTTGTGATTCTATCAGAGCAGGCAGTCTTATTTGTAAAGAGGCTGGCTAATTATCCATGACATTTTAAATGTCTGCATTGTCCTTGAGCTAAGAGTATGAAGTCAGAAGACTCAGGGGTGTATACACTTCCTGATAGATTTCACTTAGTTTAGCACACTCTGACAGTAAAAACAAATCTTCGCTGTTCAACAACAATAACATTCCAACCGGGAAAGTAATTTTAAAAACCTGTTAACTGTATTATTGCTAATTTGGTATCACAGGAACTACCAGAGTTGTCAGTTTAGCTGTGAAGATATGATAGACATATTTTGTCGAAGAAAAATGAGAAAAGCAGATATGCACTTTGCGTCGGCATCGATGACAATAATGGTCATTTCTGTAAACTTGGGTTTTATTTCTTCAGTTGAAATTCAAAGTAACCCAGGTGGAAAATAAGGCTATTATGTTGAAGTATTGGAAGCTCTCGATTTTATCAAGGATTAGAACTAAGTTGGGATACTGTGGGATGTTTTACTAGATAAAGAGACAGGGAAGGTGACTACCATCTGTGATTTGAGAAGACCCCGCCGCCCAGATCTGCTGTCCAGTAAAGAGAGTCCTCCACTAAGGCTTTTGTTTCCTGGTATTTCTGTTTTCTGTTTTTACTGGAAGGATGTATCTCTTATTAATTGTACTTACACCTGGTTGCAAATTTCTGGATGTCCTGTTGATTCAGGGGTATTGTTATTGCGGCTGTTTAGTCATGTCCGACTCTTCGCTATCCTGTGGACTGTAGCCTGCCAGGCTCCTCTGTCCATGGGATTTCCCAGGTGAGAATACTGGAGTCGGTTGCTATTTCCTGCTCCAGGGGATCTTCCTGACCCAGGGATCAAATCCCTGTCTCCTGCATTACAGGTGGATTCTTTTACCGTTGAGCCACCTGGGGAGCCCTGCAGGGACTTTAGAAAGAACTAAAACCCCTTTTCTATCCCAAGTTCCCCCTTGGCCTTACCTGGTTCAGTTTGATGACTGTAGTGGGTCTTGCTCCCCACCCCTCACCCCACCTTGGTCATGGCTGCCACCCAGGTGAACAGTATCATTGGATAAATTGAGAAAAAATTATTATTTTGGCCTCTGTAGCATTTTTGTTTGTATAAAATGGTTATTATTTTTGCCTGTATAGTGATGTGGTGATAAGAAAGATCTCTATTTAATTTTTAAAACGTAGCAACATTTTCAAATTTGAACCAATCAAATTTATTGTAGGAGCTGCAGATATATGTACACTGTATACTGAATAGATAGCAAGGGCAGAAGCCCAGGGGTTTTGCTTCTCTAACTGTGGGACTCTTGGTTCTGGGAGGTGATCTCTTCCCCTTTCTGGTACAGGGATAGGACTGCGTGGTGTCTATGGTTACCTTCAGCTCGTACAAGCTCTCATTTATAATTATAATGCTTGCTGCATCTGTGCGTTTCGGTCCTTCTGAAAATAAAGAAGGTTTTGTCTTCAAATGGGACATCTATTTTTGTTTAATGGATGGCTACAGCCTGGTTCTGGCATGCCTCTGTCTCGGTTTATTCTCTGTAGACGTTCCTGGTTTCTAGTCCAGGCCTGAATACGTCACTCACCTGATGAGACACATCAGTAACATGGGCTCTGGAGTTGAACACACCTAAATTTAAGTCCCGGTTCTACATCCCAGTTGGTCTAGTTTTCTCATATGTGAAATGGAGACGGTGTTGACTTTGTGGGTTGATGTGAGATATTGAGGGTAAAGCCCTTGCCTGGCATAGCGCCTGGTTCCTGCCCATGCCTGCCTCATTCTCCGTTCCCCTTCTCCTGAGAAGAGGTTCCTTTGTGCAGAAATATGAAACATTAAGTTGTGTGTCACTGGTTCTGCTCTCTGTTTTTATGGTTCAACTCTTTTAGATTCCACATAAAATGATACGAAGCTTGTATTTATATTTAAGACAATGACTGTCTTATCAGGTTGGTCTGCTGTAACAAAATACCGTAGCCTGAGTAGATTAAATAAAAGACATTCATTCTCATAGTTCTGGAGGCTGGGAAGTCCAGGATCAGGTGCTGGCAGAGTGGGTTTCTGGTGAGGATCTCTACTTGGCTCACAGACAGCCACCTTCTCATTGTGCCCTCTCCTGGGAGAGAGTAAGCTCTCAACCGTTTTCCCTCCTGTTATAAGGATACTAATTCCACCATGGGGCCCTCACCCTTGTGATCTCATCTAAACCTATTTACTTCCCAAAGCTCCCACCTCCAAATACCGTTGCATTGGGGATTAAGGCTTCAGCATATGAATTTGAGGGGAAACGTACAAATTTGTTGTATAGACACAAAGTTGTCTATAACAAGTCAGTTTGCTCAGTTGAGAAAGGACTGGGGTGGGGGAGCCTCCAGGCATTTTTCTAGTAGAGGTAATGAGCTGAACTAGTTGGGTAGTGATGGAACTGGTGAGATGTGATTATTTAAGTCAGTGGGACTTCTTGACTTCAGGTAGAGTTCGTCTCTCTACATGATCAGTGCCCCAGGGGCCTTGCTTCTGTCCTGTGGGTCATGCTTCTCCATGGGAATAGCCGTTTGTCTTTTTCCATCTGTATTGGCCTGACAATAGGATTGGCGTGCAATTTGTGTTAAGGGGTGGGTGAGGGAAGATTAACGGGCTTCCCAGGTGGTGGTGGTGGTGCTGCTGCTGCTAAGTCACTTCAGTCGTGTCCAACTCCAAGCGGCCCCATAGACGGAAGCCCACCAGGCTCCCCCATCCCCAGGATTCTCCAGGCAAGAACACTGGAGTGGGTTGCCATTTCCTTCTCCAATCCAGGTGGCGTTAGTGGTAAAGAGCCCACCAGGAGTGAAGAACTCCTGCCAATGCAGGAGACGTAAAAGACACAGGTTCAGGTCAATCCTTGGGTTGAGAAGATCTCCTGGAGGAGGGTGTGGCAACCCACTCCAATATTCTTGCCTGGAGAAGCCCATGGACAGAGGAGCCTGGCTGACTGCAGTCCATGGGATTACAAAGAGTCAGACAGGACTGAAATGACTTAACATGCATGCATGTATGGAAGGGAGATTAACATAAGAAACTACTTTCTCTTCTCCTCAAAATATGGATACGTAGGTGAAATACAAGGAGGAGGGGAGAGGAGCTGCAGTTGTCCTGGCACATGATTCCATCTACAACTTCACAGCGCTTTTCTCAGCTCCTGCCCTCAGACTTCTTGAGCCTGAGGCATGGACCTGGGGGTGATTGAGAGGCTTTCATGACGTTCCTGCTCTGGCACCTCGGTTAGATTTCCTGGTCGCTGGCCCCAATTCCAGGTGATCCTTCATAGGTATATAGAATTCCATAAGAACGTCCAAAGTGAGAGGCCGAGATGCAGCCCGTCGAGGCCATGGATACAAACAATGCTATGTGTGTTAGTTACTTCTGGTTGTGTGATAAATTATTACCGAGCTTAGTGGCTCCGAGCAGCACCCATCTGTGGTCACACTGGTTTCATAAGTCAGGAATGTAGCACGGCTTTGCTGCATCTTCTGCTTCAGCTTCTCTTCCAAGGCTGCAGTCAAGATATTGGCCAAGGTTGAGATCTTGTCTGAAGGCTCCACTGGGGAAGGATCTGCCTTCAAACTCACTGATGCGGTGGTTGGCAGTTCCTCAAGGGTTGTTGGACTCAGGGCCTCAGTGCCTTGCTTGGTTTGCCTGGAAGCTGCCCTCAGCACTCTAGCTGGGTTGGTCTCTCCAGCCTGGCAGCTTGCTTCACCAGAACATGCAGTAGAGAGTCTAGCCAGATGGAAGTCACAGCCTTTTGTACTTAATCACATAAGTGTCGTCTCCGCAATGTTGCCGTATTCTGTTGGGCAGAAGCAAGGTACTCAGAGAGAAGGGATCACGCAAGTGAATGCCCAGAGGTGAGGAGGCGCTTCAGGGCCATCCTCGAAGCTGCCTGCCACAGCTGTATATCACGGCTTCATTCAGTATATCAGAGCAGAAAGGACCTTAGTGATCATCCTAGACCCTCCTCGTTATTTTTCCTTTTCTAATGTTTATTTATTTTTAATTGGAGGATAATTGCTTTACAGAGTTGTGTTGGTTTCTGCCCTACATCAGCCTGGCTTCCTCATTGTTATAGGTAAGGACAGTGAAGTGATTTACTCAGGGCCATAGCTACTCTCAGGCAGAGCTGGCACTTCTGACTTTCATCCCAATGAACTGCAAGGGGGCTGCATCTCGCCTCCATAAGCTGGCGGGTAGCGGTTGTTCAGTTTGCAGTTTCAGCCTCAAGGAGCTTTATTCTTCTGCGTGTGTGCACTGCCACTACGTGGTGTCCCCAGGCCAGACTCTGAGTGGGGTGTAAATGGCGCACCTTGGGCTTGGTTTGAGACCCAGTGCGTAGAGGCTTTGCCTAAGCGTATCCAGCTTAAATTCTTGGCTCTCTCTGCTTTATCTCCCCTTTATGTCATCATGTCCTTAAAACAACATGCACCGTGATACAGTTAGCCATCTCACCTGTTTCTAACATTTTCCTCATAATCTCATGTAATTCTATAGCCCACCATGTTAAGAACCCTCAGTTCTTTCAGTTCAGTTCAGTTCAGTCACTCAGTCATGTTCGACTTCGTGACCCCATGAACCACAGCATGCCAGGCCTCCCTGTCCATCACCAACTCCTGGAGTTCAGTCAGACTCATGTCCATCAAGTCAGTGATGCCATCCAGCCATCTCATCTTCGGTTGTCCCTTTCTCCTCCTGCTCCCAATCCCTCCCAGCATCAGAGTCTTTTCCAGTGAGTCAACTCTTTGCATGAGGTGGCCAAAGTACTGGAGTTTCAGCTTTAGCCTCATTCCTTCCCCAAATAAAGTCTGACACTGTTTGCACTGTTTCCCCATCTATTTCCCATGAAGTGATGGGACCAGATGCTATGATCTTCGTTTTCTGAATCTTGAGCTTTAAGCCAACTTTTTCACTCTCCTCTTTCACTTTCATCAAGAGGCTTTTTAGTTCCTCTTCACTTTCTGCCATAAGGGTGGTGTCATCTGCATATCTGAGGTTATTGATATTTCTCCCAGCAATCTTGATTCCAGCTTGTGCTTCTTCCAGCCCAGTGTTTCTCATGATGTGCTCTGTATATAAGTATAGTTTATCTTGAATCTTAACTCTGTGCTTGCTGTTAACTCTTGAGGCTGCTTGGCTCTCTAGACTTGGCATTATGTTGGGCCCTTTTTCTTGGCTGTGTATTATTTTAGGTTGTTGTCACAGGAGGATGTAGGAAGCAATGGAGGCAGGTTAGTTATGCTCAGGACTCGGATTGCATGAGATAGACCTGAAGCATGTCACCTGGAACTTCCAGGGCCAAATGTGAGTGATTGGTCAGACAGTGGGATGTTCAGAAAATGGCTGTGGTGCTCCCTGGGATCTACTCTTGAGAGCCAGGATCCTACAGTGAAGAAGTCAGAACAGTTCCTACGAGTCTTTTGAAGCATTAGTCACCTCAGACCAAAAATCTGGGAGTGACACAGTAGCAATCAAGGCAGAAAGAGTTTAAAATATAAAAGTTCAATAAAATAGTAAAATAACAATGCTAGCAAGAGCCAGACCAGTTCATTCTTTAATTTTGTCCCCAAGATTTTTTTTCCCTTTTCTTTAATTTTTATTCTTCAGTGGAAGCTCAGACATAGATGTAGAGGCCTTGTATTTTTTCATGCTAAACGGAGAGGAAGGTGTAGCATCAGAAGAGGCAAAACTGAGCCTGGTGCCTTTGAAAATGGTAGTGTGGTGGTGGTGGTGGTGGTGGTATTGGTGATGTTGGTGTTGGTTGAGGTATTGGTGGTGGTGATGGTGGTGGAAGTATTGTTGCTGATGGCGGTGGTGGTAGTGTTGGTGGTGGTGGAGGTGTTGTTGCTGGTGGTGGTGGAGATGGTGGTGGAGATGGTGGTGGCAGTGACGGTGGTGGAGGTGTTGTTGCTGCTGCTGGTGGTGGTAATGGTGGTGATAGTGATGGTGGTGGAGGTGTTGCTGGTGGTGGTGATGCTGGAGGTATTGTTGCTGGTGGTGGTGATGCTGGTGGTGGTGATGGTGGTATTGCTGGTGGTGGAGTTGTTGGTGGGGGGGGAGATGGTGGTGGAGGTGGTGGTGGCAGTGATGGTGGTGGTGCAGGTGTTGCCAGTAGTGGGAGAGATGGTGGTGCAGGTGTTGCTGGTGGTGGAGGTGATGCTGGTGTTGCTGGTGGCGGTGGTGATGGTGGTGGCAGTGATGATGGTGGTGGCGGTGTTGCTGGTGGTGGTGATGGTGGTGGTGGAAGTGTTGCCGGTGGTGGCAGAGATGGTGGTGGAGGTGTGGCGGTAGTAACACTAGTAGAGCTGGTGCTGGTGGAGTTTCAGTTCCCTCACTGCTCTGAAATCCTTCCCATCTTCTAGACCCCACCACTCCCTCCTTGGAGATTTATAGACTCCAATCTTCTTTCCAGGATGAAGAAAGAGTCAGTTTCCTGTCCCTGGAAACAGAACACCTTGATAATAACTACATTCCCTCTAGATGTGGAAGATTTGCTTACTATGTTATATTTAGTGAAAATAGCAGAAAAACTCTTATCTCTTTCAGGCTGGGGTTAAATGGCTTGGATTACATTGGATTCTAGGTTTTTGTTTTTTAACATTTCTTTTCCCATGCCAATTCTTTTAGAAGCTGGCAAGAATCATTGAAAATGAAGATCTATATAAAGAAACATTGGGATCCTTAGATTTGTCTGATGCTTTAAGCTTACCACATCCATCTTCCCATCCGTTTTCACTTGACCCACTTAACAACCTTAGCAGGCAAGTGGAGCAGGCATGATCCACATTTGACGGCTGAAGAGCTCTAGATTTAGAAAAGGTAGGTGATATGTCAAAGGACACACACAGCTGTAGGCATACAGTTCAAACCTGTAGGCAGCCAGGACTCCTACCTGGGCCTTCCCCTTCCAAATCCTGTACTCAGATCACATGGAAAATAGCCAGGTTTTATCACTCAGCTTGTGAAAGAAGAGAAAGCAAGGGTGAACCAAGGGAGAGACGGTAAGTGACGTTGAATGAAACATGAGGATAATAGTTTGCATATGGAGCCTCATGAGTTTTATTGCAGGACTAAGACCTGCTTTTTGAGTGCTCTTTGCTTGTGCCTTCTGCTTTTGGTAAGAATTCCCGACACTTACCGTGACATCCCCTACCTGCAGGCTGCTGTTCTCATCTGCACGGCCCTTGCTTCCCTTTCATCTCTGGAGACTGTCTGTGCCCTTAGTGAATGGGGATCCCCCTGTGGACAATTGGTGATTGAGAGGGGACAGCTGGCTACAAGGGCTGGTTCATCAGTATGCATCGTGATCAAGTCCTGCCAGTTATTAGAATTCATTATAAATTACTCAGAATCCCGGGAACCTCATTTAGTTCTTACTCAGCAGCTGGAACAGGCTACCAGCTGTGGCTCTAGGGTATCCCCTAAGGGCTTCANTTGAGAGGGGACAGCTGGCTACAAGGGCTGGTTCATCAGTATGCATCGTGATCAAGTCCTGCCAGTTATTAGAATTCATTATAAATTACTCAGAATCCCGGGAACCTCATTTAGTTCTTACTCAGCAGCTGGAACAGGCTACCAGCTGTGGCTCTAGGGTATCCCCTAAGGGCTTCACCTAAGCATGGGGGGCAAATAGGTCAAATGAACCGATGTGGACTGGATGGGGGTCAACAGGAAAGCCTGTTTCTTCCTGAGAATAGATACTCTGCAGATGCCACGTTTTTGTGGTTTAGTCGCTCAGTTTTGTTTCCAACTCTTTGTGACCCCAGGGACTGTGGCCCACCAGGCTCCTCTGTCCATAAGATTCTCCGGGAAGGAATACCGGAGTGGGTTGCCATTTCCTTCTCCAGGAGATCTTCTTGACGCAGGGATTGAAGTTAACGTTTCCTGCATTGGCAGGCAGATTCTTTACCACTGAGCCAGAAGATGCCATGGAGGGAATTGAGTTGTGGACACAGTTTAGTTTTTGGCCTCTGATGAACCCAGGAAGACTCCAGTGTGTCTTTGAGGGTGATTAGAGAGAGGAAACAGAGAAGGGAGAGAAGTAAACAAAGGGGGAGTGAAAAGAGTTGTACATGCTAGCTTTTCCATCAAAATCTGGCCTCTGATTGCCTTTTCTGTTTCAGCTGCTGTGACACTTTTCACTGAATCCTAGATGATGGCCTGAACTGACCGTTCACTTACTCCTCTGGATCTTTGAACCCTGTGTGCTTTCAATTTCAGACATTTCCTCTCTTCTCCCACTTTCCACTTGTGGATACCTCCTAATCTTTCAAGGCTCAGCCCCAGCAGGCCAGGTACTTTCATGTGGATCATCCCCTCACAATTCTAGGCATGATTTCCATTCACCTTTTTTTTTTTTTTCAGATAAGGAAATTGAAGCTCGGAGGTCTTATGTGATTTGCTCAAAGGCATGGTTCTGGTGGGGAGTGGAGTCCTCTGGCCACGGCTTTTCCATATAATACTGTACTGTGTCTTACTGGTGCTCCCCTTCGTCATGATATAATTCTCTACTGGCCCTGACTCGGTGGTGAGGTCAGCCACCTTTGACTTCTGTTCTCCTGGCCCTTCGTCAGGTAGCCCTTTCCCTGTATATCTACCTCTTCGTTAAGGAAGGGTAAGACTGTGACCTCACATCTGGTGCTCAGATGCTCTGCCTCTTAGCTTTGAACTAGGACAAAGGTTGGAAACCTTTTCTACGGAGGTGCGAATGGTAAATATTACAGGGTCTGCAGGCCATACAGCTCTGGCACAACTACTCCTCTCTGCCACTGCAGAGTGAAAGCCATAGACAACAAAACAATGAATGAGTGCGGCTGTGTGCCAATAAAACTTTATTTAATGACACTCAGTTTTGAACTTCCTGTCAGTAATTTGCATGTGTCACCACATTCTTTTCTTCTTGTTTTTTTCTTCAATCATTAAAAAAAAAACCAACTACACTTAGCTCACGAAAGTGAAAATGTTAGTCACTCAGTCGTGTCCGACTCTTTGCAACTCCATGGACTGTAGCCCACCAAGCTGCTCTATCCATGGAATTTTCTCGGCAAGACGACTGGAGTGGATTTATTTTCCCTTCTCCAGGGGATCTTCCTGAGCCAGGGTTCAACCTGGGTTTCCTGCATTGAAGGCAGAATCTTTACGCTCTGAGCCACCAGGGAAGCCCATGGTGCTGCTGCTGCTGCTGCTGCTAAGTTGCTTCTGTCGTGTCCGACCCTGTGCAACCCCACAGATGGCAGCTCACCAGGCTCCCCCATCCCTGGGATTCTCCAGGCAAGAACACTGGAGTGGGTTGCCATGTCCTTCTCCATTGCATGAAAGGAAAAGTGGAAGTGAAGTCGCTCAGTCATGTCCGACTCCTAGCGACCCCATGGACTGCAGCCCACCAGGCTCCTCCATTCATAGGATTTTCCAGGCAAGAGTCCTGGAGTGGGATGCCATTGCCTTCTCCGGGGAAGCCCATGGGTCACCCAAAAATAGATGGCAGGCTTTGGCTGGTGGGCTTTAGTTTGCCAGCTCTTGTTCTAGAACTAATTGGGTAGCAGTCATTTGTCTTTCAGTAAAATTGTCACTGTGTCGTTTCTTCTGGAAGCACTGACAGTGTAAGCCTTTAGCTTCAGGTAAAACGCTTTGTCACCTCCTGAAAGGATTTTGGGCAGCTGTGGCTATGGTGGTGGTGGGCTGGGAGAGGTGATACCAGGGTATAGATTCCTCCATGTAAAATAAGGTCAGTCCTGCTTTGGTCCGCTTGTCTCCTCAGTGAAAGTGTTAGATTTAAATCCTAAATGTTATTTATCTTTGAGCTTTGTATAGAGGAAAAGGTTTTGCTTTGGTTTTTGTATAAATACCAGGCTTAGATCTTTTTGTGTGAGCTGTAATTGTTGGTCTTGTAAATTCATGCTTTTTAGTGCTGGCAGAAGGATTGTTTTTGTTTCTGAACAGTTTCAATAAGTCTTTCTTTCAGTAGGGAACTTGCACTGAATTTCAAATTTAGCTATGTTTTTCATCTCAACTGGAATTGTAAGACGAGCAATTGCCTGTTATACTACAGAGGAGTGCTTTGGAATCCTTTTGGTGTCAAAAAAAAAAAAAAAAAAGATCAGTAAGACTGATGTTAAGTAGCTTCCTCTAGGAGTTTTATGATTTCAGGTCTTACATTCAGATCGTTAAATGCATTTTGAGTTGGTTTTTATGTAGGGCATAAAATAAGGATCCTGTATCATTCTTTTGCATACGACTATGTCCAGTTTTCCCAGTAACATTTATTGAAGCTGTCCTTTGCTTGGTATGTATTCTTGACTCCTTTGCTATGAATTACTTGACCACACATGTGTGAGTTTATTTCTAGGCTCTCTGTCCTGTTCCGTTGACCTATGTGTCTGTTTTTATGCCAATATCATACAGTTTTGATTATTATAGCTTTGTAATATAGTTTTAAATCAGGACATGTAATGCTTCTACCTTTTTTGTTTTTATTCAAGATTGCCTTGGCCGTTTAGGGTTTTGGTGGTTTCCACTAAAATTTTAGGATTATTTATTCTATTTCTGTGAAAAATGCCTTTAGAATTTTGAGAGGGTTGCATTGAATCTGTAGATTGCTTTTGGTAGTATGGACATTTCAGCAATATTAATTCTTCCATTCCATAATCATGGAATGTCATTCCATTTATTTGTCTTCTTCCTTTTCTTTCATCACTGTCTTAAAAGTTTTTAGTGCATGGGTTTTGTTTTGGCTATTTTAAGTCTTTTGACTTGCCATATAAATTTTAGAATTAACTCATCAACTTCTACAAAAGCTTCCTGAGGTGTTCATGAACATTTGTTGAACTGTAGATTAATTTTGGGGAAATTGACATCTTAAGGATTATTAAAAATATTTATTATTTTTGAGCCTGTGCTCATAAAGGGTGATTTGTCTGTAACTTTCTGTGTCTTTGTCTGGTCTTGTTTTCATGGTAACGCGAAACTCATAAAGTCAGCTGTGAAACTTTCCTTCTCCTCTGTTTCTTTTCTTGTAACCATTTTCTAAAAATGGAAGCATAGTCAATTTCCAATATTGTTTTAGTTTCAGCTGTATCTTCTCTGTTTTTGAAGGAATTTATGTAGAATTGGTATTATCTCTCCCTTAAATGTATCTAGAATTTCAATCCACAACCATCTTCTGTTTCTCCATTTATTTAGGTATTCTTGAATTTTCTCAATGTTTCATGGTACAGGTTTTATGCCTATTTTGCTAAAAATCTCCCTTAGTATTTAATGTTATTTGATGCTATTGTAAATAATATTACTTTTCTCATTCTATTTATTTGTTGCAACTGTATCAGTTCAGTTCAGTTCAGTTCAGTTGTTCAGTCATGTCCAACTCTTTGCAACCCCATGGACTGCAGCACACCAGGCCTCCCTGTCCATCACCAACTCCGGGAATTTACTCAAACTCATGTCCATTGAGTTTGTGATGCCATCCAGCCATCTCATCCTCCGTTGTCCATCCCCTTCTCCTCCCACCTTCAGTCTTTTCCAGCATCAGGGTCTCTTCCAGTGAGTCAACTCTTCACATCAGGTGGCTAAAGTATTGGAGTTTCAGCTTCAGCACCAGTCCTTCCAATGAATATCCAGGACTGAGCTCTTTTAGGATGGGCTGGTTGGATCTCCTTGCAGTCCAAGGGACTCTCAAGAGTCTTCTCCAACACCACAGTTCAAAAGCGTCAATTCTTCAGTGCTCAGCTTTCTTTATGGTCCAACTCTCACATCCATACATGACTACTGGAAAAACTATAGCTTTGACTAGACAGACCTTGGTTGGCAAAGTAATGTCTCTGCTTTTCAATATGCTTTATAGGTTGGTCATAACTTTTCTTCCAAGGAGTAAGCATCTTTTAATTTCATGGCTGCAGTCAACATCTGCAGTGATTTTGGAGCCCCCCAAAATAAAGTCAGCCACTGTGTCCATTGTTTCCTTATCTATTTGCGGTGAAGTGATGGGACTGGATGCCGTGATGTTTGATTTCTGAATGTTGAGCTTTAAGCCAACTTTTTCACTCTCTTCTTTCACTTTCATCAAGAGGCTCTTTAGTTCTCCACTTTCTGCCATAAGGGTGGTGTCATCTGCATATCTGAGGTTAGTGATATTTCTCCGGAAATCTTTGATTCCAGCTTGTGCTTCATCCAGTCCAGTGTTTCTCATGATGTACTCTGCATATAAGTTAAATAAGCGTAGTGACAATAAATAGCCTTGACGTACACCTTTCCCAGTTTGGAACCAGTCTGTTGTTCTATGTCCAGTTCTAACTGTTGCTTCCTGACCTGCTACAGATTTCTCAGGAGGCAGGTCAGGTGGTCTGATATTCTCATCTCTTTAAGAATTTTCAAAAAAAAAAAAAAAAAGGAAAGAAAAAAGAATTTTCCACAGTTTATTGTGATCCACACAGTCAAAGGCTTTGGCATAGTCAACAAAGCAGATGTTTTTCTGGGACTCTCTTGCTTTTTCTCTGATCCAACAGATGTTGGCAATTTGATCTCTGGTCTCTCCACCGTTTCTAAATCTAGCTTGAACATCTGGAAGTTCATGGTTCATGTACTTTTGAAGCCTGGCTTGGAGAATTTTGAATAGTATGTTACTAGCCTGAAGAATCCCAGGGACAGGGGAGCCTGGTGAGCTGCCGTCTATGGGGTCGCACAGAGTCGGACACAGCTGAAGTGACTTAGCAGCAGCAGCATGTGAGATGAATGTAATTGTGCGGTAGTTTGAACATTCTTTGACATTGCCTTTCTTTGGGATTGGAATGAAAACTGACCCTTTTTAGTCCTGTGGCCATGCTGTGTTTTCCAAATATGCTGGCATATTGAGTGCAGCACTTTCACAGTGTCGTCTTTTAGGATTCGCAGCTATATAGAAATAAGTTTATTTTTGAAATTGCCCTAGTACTCTGTGATCTTGATAAAACTTAATTGTTAATACAGAAAGTTTCTTGATAGATTCCATGGGGTTTTTAACTTACACAATCACCTCAGTGGCATATACAGATAGTTTTTTCTTCTTTTTTTCCTTTTGGCATGCGAGGTATAGGTTTCTTGTAGATATTCTTTATCAACTGTTTTCCTGATTTACTGAGAAATTGTAAAAATCATGATTAGGTACTGAGTTATGTCAGATGCTTTTTTAGCTTCTGTTGAGATGATCATTTTTTCCCCTCTTGTTAGTATGATAAATTAGATTGCATTTTTTTGATTGTTAAAAGAACTTTCAGTTCCTTAGATGGATTTCATTTGGCCATGATTATTGTACTTCTAAAATATATTCCTGAACTTAATGTTTATTAAAAATATTTATTATTTTTGAGGCTATGTTCGTATATAGTTCATATGTCTATGTGTTCATATATAGTTCATATGTCTATAGTTTTCTGTGTCTTTGTCTGGTTTTGTTATCATGGTAATGCTAAACTCATAAAGTTATCTGTGAAACTTCCCTTCGCCTCTGTTTCTTCTTTTGTAACCATTTTTAAAAGTGGAAACATAGTTAATTCATAGTTAATTTCGTTTCAGGTGTATCTTCTCTATTTTTGAAGGAACTTATGTAGGATTGGCATTGGCTCTTCCTTAAATGTATCTAGAATTTCCCAATGAAGCTATAAGCCTGGAGTTTTATTTCAGATTTTTCCATTTCTTTAAGATTTGTTACTAATTTATTGCTTCTCAGCTCTGAATTCATCCTTCTGAATGATAAAGGAATTTCTATCATGTTTCTCCTGTGCTGTGAGCATGGTGTTGTTGCAGTAGAGGGCGTTGGGGAGACTTTGTGAGAGGAGCCTCTCTTGCTGTTTCAGTTGTGGCTGGTGGTGGTGGTGTGGATACCTCCAGACGAGCCTGCCCCACCCGCCGCCCAGAACGCTGCTCCGTGGCCTTACAGCCTTGGCCTAGTGGTAACTTTTCTGCAGCCCTCTTGACGAGGAAACCAGATTCAGTCTGAGTCTTGGAGTCCCTGAAGATGCTCAAAGTCTCCCGTGTGCCTGGATCCCACTGTGCACTCACACCTCTGGTTTCTGATCACCTGCATTCTGGAAGATAGCCTCTTGTTTGCCCAGCATCTCCAGATTAGCTGTAGGCCTACAAGCCAGTGAACTGTAAGCTATCCAGTAGCTTAACTGCACCTTCTCCAAGGAGGTTTGAATCCTTCCAAGTCTGCCCTTCTTTAGGTACCCTCAGTCCACAGATAGCGTAGTTTCCTTAGATTATCTAGTTACTTCTAAAATTATGGTTAATATTCTCTGTGTTAGACTTCTGCTGTCTGACCTACTGTGTGGTTTCCATCTCCTTCATTGGACCAGACTGCTACACAGGGATTTCTTATAAGCACTCTTTGGGTTGAGACTTTGATGATCTGTGGATGTTGTCCTCGTGTCGAGAAGGGTAGGAAACATTGCCATGTATTCAACTGGTATTTTTCCTCCTTCCCTCACTCACCCCACTCCCCTTATGCTTTAGTCTGAGATTTAACTAAAGTGACAGGGAATACCAAGAGTGTGGTGAGTGATATTTCTGTAAGAACCGAAATTTGGTGAACAATGAGCCAGGAACATGGTTTCCTATATCACTGCAATAACCAGCTCAAGCTTAACCCTTTTAGTGTCTTATGGTAGTTAGCAGAGATGTTTGGAATTTCTTAATACATGGTAGACACAGGATATAATATTTGGCTTCTTAGAGTAGCCTTAAGCTGCTATGGATGAAGTGTCCAAGGCTTGTAGAAAAACCAAGTTTAATATCAGCAACAATTTTGAATTTTAGCTTATATTTTGATTCTCATGGAAAAGGGGGGGAAACTGTATTTCTTATAGGTACCACTATAGATGAAAATAATCCAATTGACTTTTTACTTCCATCTAGTCAAAGAGAAAAGCCCCCAACTCAACTAAATAACCAATCAACCAAACAAAGCACTATTAAAACAGAGAAGATTTTCTCCATTGCTGTTAAGGCCTTTGGCATGATTTTAAATTTAGCTTCCCTGGGAATTTTGGAAAAACATTTTTCTTCATTGTTTTTGTAAGCCCTGTGAAGCAAAGATATAACTTCCCCAAACAAAGCAGCAGGAAAAGCGACTAACGGTCCTCTGGATGATGCAAATGAATAAAAATTGCCAGAATTACTGCAGAAGCGCTGAAAGCCTTACTCTGGTATCTTATACACTATTCCTAGACTTCAGTAGTTCAGGAATGCCTATTTTAGCAATCCCAGCGCACCAGAGAAGAAGTTGGTGGAAAAATAAAATTACATTGGGGTAGTCTCCAATTAGAAATGGACCATTTGCCAGCGGTCGACTTGTAAATCAGTTAGACTGGAAATACCTTTTTCCTTTGTAGAATATACTGTAAGTTCTCTGAGTGCATGCGTGCTCAGTTGCTGTAAGTTCTATATAGCTTTATAAAAGATGGTTTGAGCTCCTTCCATATGTCAGTAGTTGTCCTTTGCTCAAAACTATATTATTTCCCCTTTATTAGAACATGTTAATGGTTATCTATTGCTGTATAACCAATTATCTCCAAATGTAGCAGCTTTAAAAGGAAAACCGTATAGGATCTCATATTTCTTTTGGATGGGAGGAGGTTAGGAAATCTGGGTGTGGCTTAGCTGGGTGGCCCTGGATCCAGGTCTCATGAGGCTAGAATCGAGATATCAGCTGTGCTGCGTCTTCTGAAGGCTCATCGTGGGGAGGGTCTGAGCTCGGCAGGCTCAACCTTTTGGGCACCAGGGACTGTTTTGTGGGAGACAATTGTCCAAGGATTGGGGCAGTGGTGGGGTGTGTGGTTTGGGGATGATTCTCATGAGGAGTGTGTAACCTAGATCCCTCGCATGAGCAGTTCACCATAGGGTTTGCGCTCCTATGAGAATCTCGTGCCACTGCTGATCTGACAGAAGGTGGAGCTTAGGCGTTAATGCAAGTGATGGCAATTGGTTGTGATTACAGATGAAGCTTTGCTTGCTTGCCCACTGCTCACCTCCTGCTATGTGGCCTGGTTCCTAACTGGCCAGAGACCAGTATCCGTCTGTGGCCTGAGGACTGGGGACCCTTCCTCTAGCTCACTGAGGCCTTCCATCAAATGAGCTTGAGAGCACTCCTTTTCCAGTCAAGACATCAGATGAGACTGCAACCCCAGCTAGCATCTTGACTCCAGCTTGTAGGAGACCCTGAACCAGCACTACCCAGCTTTACATTCTCACCTGCAATGAGGCCACTGAGTTTAAAATGTACTTGGCATTTGAATGGCGAATTTCTTCCTCTTTGGGGGAGGAAATCTGCTTTCTACACTGATGAATAAAGTGGAGATTTCTTTCTACTGTGAAGTTAGTCGCTGGACAGGTTGAGAAGGTAGGGAAATATATTCTGTTCTCTAGCTGGAGCTTACAGCCTACTTGGCTGGTGTAAAAGGGTGTGCCCTTCCTGTCATAGGGTAGAACTGAGAGTATATTTTCGTATTGTGACAATATCTCATGCATGGTGGTTAGACTCCTAGAAAGAGTTATATTTGAAACTATTACAGGTTGAGCAGACTCTGGTGGGCTAGCTTACCACCATTTATAACAGCATGTTCATGAGAAAATGGATTCTGTGTCCCAGATGTCCATCTCTTAAACATGCTTTTGAAATGTGACTCATTTTAAAGTTGGGGACTTGCCTGTATTTCCTTAGCTCCTCTCCAGCTACTTTCCTCACAGTAGTTTACATTTTGAGCTATCAGCCTTTTGGGAAGATAAAGTGACAGAAAATAGAGATGACTATAATTTACTCCTAGCACTAAGAGCCTGGCAGGCCTATCAAGGCATAATTTTATCCCAAATCAGGCTTTCTGTTGGGCCTGCATTGAAGTCCCTTTACGGTTGAGTTTTACTGGGTCACATTTGTCTCCTTTTGTAGAATTCTAGAGTCTTAATCAGGTTATTTCCAAAATCACTCAATCATAATTAGTATATGAGAATGTACCAAAATGAGAAATACTCTTGTTCTGCCTTGTATCCCTCTACTGCCAGCTCATGTCTCTATGGAAGCCGATGGCCTTCCAGCTGGCAGAGACCATCATCTGGGCCCTGGGAGGGCTCAGTGGAAGGCTGCTTGCCTTGGCCATGCACGTGCTTGATATTTTCAAACACGACACTCATTTAATTCAGCGATGTTCCAGCCAGTTGTTAGAGAATTCATCCCCGAGTCAACCCATCGCTTAAATATCCAAGGGTCTGCTTGGGCACATCTTCAAGGGAGATAGCCCAGTAGGCTTTGCTCTGCCCTCTGTGCTCTCTGTCCCTTCATTAAGTCAGGGGACCAGGAGCATGTTTGAAGAACCACTCCTGTCCCCACTCAGCTTCCCTGAATTAGAGGTTCAGGTTTGGGTCACTCTTTCATGGTAGACGAGTATACAAAAGCACCATAGAATGACTTTCTGTATCATTTGTAGAATTGCAGTTGAGACTTTGTCTGTCATAATTCCTGATGTGAAGATGCACAAGGTCATCGGGCATCCCTTAGTCATGTGACCAAGCCTGCTCTCTCGGGACAAGGGTCCATCTTCAAAGTGGATGAGCTATTGCTCTGATGAGAGTTGGGTTAAAACATTGTTTTTTTCACTGCTTTTGGGAAACCAGTGGAGACCTTCATAGTAAAAGCTTGATTTATCTTTCTTTGGAGGGAAATATAGATCATTTCCATCAGCTTTAAAATTATGAATGATGAGCTTAATCTCTATTCACTGTACAATAGATTTTAAAATAGCCTTTTCTTCTATTTTAGAGAAAAATTACAAGGATGAGAGAGACAGGATGGGAGACGGGAGGGAGAGGGGGCAGAGAAATAATATATGTATATATTATATTATTTTAATATGTATTTAAGATATATATGCTGCTACTGCTGCTGCTGCTGCTAAGCCGCTTCAGTTGTGTCCGACTCTGTGCGACCCCATAGATGGCAGCCCACCAGGCTCCCGCGTCCCTGGGATTCTCCAGGCAAGAACACTCGAGTGGGTTGCCATTTCCTTCTCCAATGCATGAAAGTGAAAAGTGGAAGTGAAGTCGCTCAGTCGTGTCCGACTCCAAGCAACCCCAAGGACTGCAGCCTACCAAGCTCCTCCATCCATGGGACTTTCCAGGCAAGAGTCCTGGAGTGGGGTGCCATTGCCTTCTCCATGAGATATATGTATATTATATAAAATTCCAGAATGGCAAAGTGCTACTGATGTACCAGTTTGTCTTCTTCCTTCCCTCCTTCCTTTTCTTCCCTTTCTCCCTCCCTCCCTCCTTCTTCTTTCCTGTAAAATAAAGAAAAGGGAAACCTATAAACAGGGCTTCCCAGATGACACACTGGTGAAGAATCTGCCTGCTAACGCAGGAGGCGTAGGTTCGATCCCTGCGTCGGGAAGATCCCGTGGAGGTGGAAATGGCACCCCACTGCAGTCTTCTTGCTTGGAGAATCCCCATGGACAGAGGGAGCTTGGCGGGCTCCCCACAGTCCATGGGGTCACAAAGAGTTGGAGATGACTAAGCTCACACACACACACACACACACCCCTAGAAATACTTTTTATTTTATTTGAAGATAAATGGTATTTCAGTCCCATCTAAAATTTATAGTGGTTGATCCTCTTAAAATCCTTGTCCTTTTGAAAGGAGGACAATCAGCCTACTGCTTTGGAGAAGGCAGATGGAAACAAGTGGAGTCACCTCTGGCGTTTGTCCTGAGCCTGGATAAAACGTAAACATGGGGCTGAGCTGATCTGCTTTCCGGGGCTGCTTGCTCACCACTGGCCACTCTTGCATCTCAGGCGTGCCCTCAGCCCCGGGAAGAAGCTCCCAGGCTGCAGAGATCATCACGGGGTAGCAAAGGCTGGGGACATTTAAAAATGTCCTCTGTTTCTGTTTTCAAGTAGGTAATGCACCCCATGGAGCAAAATTCAGAAGGTAAAAATAGGGCATTAAAAAAATAAATGGTAGCATGTCATGCACATTGTCTTACCTGTTGATTCCCCCCAGTTAATGACGCCTCTTGCGGATAATTTCATGTCTTAACCTATAGAATTACTTCATTCTTTATAATGGTGCATATTACGCCACATGCTGGACCCTTCTGTGTGAAAGGTTAGTGCCAGTCTCTTTGTACACAATCCTGAAAGAACTGTCTTTGTACAGGAGCAAAATGTATTGTAGGAGCTAATGGGTGATGAATCTGATTAATGTCGCATCTCCTTATCAATGTTTTATTCCCCTCAGACTATTTTATCTCTTTCTCCTTACCTCTGACATCAGTAATCACTGAATAGATTGAAAATGTATTGATTTCAATGGAAGCCAAACTGGCGTACATGTTTCTATCCACGACCATTCCTCTTTCTTTCTAATTAAACTCCCAGATTTAGCTGTATCTCCTTCATTTTTAATGTCAAAGCATAGTCGAGAAAAGTTCCCTGTAAGGCTTGTAACAACATATTCCATTTTTTCTTGATTAGCAGCTTCCACTTAGAAATGAAGTCCTAATTTGTTTTCCTGAAACAACAGTCACAGAAAGCAGATTGATCTGGCCTTACCCTGGTGCAGGCTCACTTGGCATGTTCAGGGGGGCTTTGCGGGGGGAAGATTAGTGTTGGGCTGAAACATACTGCAATAGGAGGTCCGTCCCGTCAGGCTCAGCTAAGCAAAGGGCCCAGACATTTATCACTGTCATAGGGGGTGGAGGTGGGGGTGGGGATAGAGGCGTCACTGGACCAGTCCAGCCCCTCAGCGGCCTAACAGCAGATGCTGTGCCACCCAGGGGCAGTGCACGTCCTGCTCGAGGCTGCTGCCAGGGTCACAGGAAAGCCGGAAGCCGACCGCTGATTGCTAGGGTGCTTTGCTCCTAGCATGGCCTCTTCTCGGGGTGGTGTATACAGCTGCATGTAAGAGCCGATTCAGCAGTCTCAGTGGCAGACACGGAGCATCCTAAGTGATGCTAGATGCTGCTGATGAGATGAGAACATGCCTCTGTGGGGCTCGTGCTTTAATTCCATTCCCAGGACTTGGATGCTCTGCACCACACTGGTTATTTTCACATGGGGAACTGGCACTAGTCAACGCAAGTTGGGGGCACCAAGTCTCTGAAGGGCAATTTTTTTTTAACTTTTTATTTTGTATTGGGGTATAGCCAATTAAACCCACTCCAGTGTTCTTGCCTGGAGAATCCCAGGGACAGGGGAGCCTGGTGGGCTGCCGTCTATGGGGCTGCACACAGTTGGACACAACTGAAGCGACTTAGCAGCAGCAGCAGCAGCAGCATAGCCGATTAACAAACAAATGTAGTGATAGTGTCCAGTGAGCAGCGAAGGAACTCATTCTTACATATACATATATCCATCCTCCCCCAGACTCCCCTCCAGTCCAGCCTGTGAAGGGCAACATTTGAAAAAAACAGTACTAAAAAGTATGATCTCCGTGTGATCCTCTATAGATCCATTTGACATCCATCTTTGAAATCTAAAGTATGTTTTAGGATCAATAACAAGCATCCCTTAGAAATCATTTTGGTGTACAGCCACCTTTTTTAATACAACTGTTTTCAGCACTGTTATTCATGAAGAGGTCACATTCATCAAACTGACATATAGATCTTAACCCTTCCAGTAACCTTATTTTAAATGGAATTTCTCATCTCAAGACTGTCTAATTTGGGTGGTCATTAGGAATTACTTGTGTTAAGAGGGGGCAGGGAAATTTCACGAAAATCAGATGGAGATTTTTCCATCGATTAGTATCACATGCTTAGCGCAGATGCCTAAGTTCACATGGTTCTTACCTGTGGTAATTAATAACAGTATTACATGAGTGAAATGGAGTTCTAAAAATGCGGTGAACGATGATGGAATGCTTCTCTTGGGATAAAGTCGCATGAATCGCGAACTCGTGCTTGTCTGAGAATCGCGGGGTAACAGGATGCATTAGCTGTAGGCAGTGCTGCTAACACAGGAGACGTGTGTCGACGTACCTGGTCTGCAGCCCTAACAAGTGGGGCAGGGTCGTTGCTGGTCGAAGGATGAATAGAAGGCAGGCGCTGTCTACCCTACAGCAACACCAACAGCAAACCCAGTGCCTGGCACATAAGCTGTGTTCGTTGTTCTCTGAGCTGTAATTTCATTTGGACAGAATATAGATCCTGGTGCCTTGACTTGGTGGAGCAGATATGTCCCCCAAGTCCCTCCATCAGCCTGCCCTCCTCCATCCCCTGCACGCCTGCCTTCCTGGGTCCATAAGCCCCAGAGCCCTGCACATCAGAGGGGGTGTAATAGGGCAGCCATGCTTCTGGGCTGGGTTGGTCCTGAAGTCCCTGAGCATCACCAGTGGCACTCAGCAGGCAGGGGCCTTGGGCTCAGGGACAGGCAAGAGTTCAGTGTACTCTGGAACCCTGGGAAGAAAAGGATCCTTACGTGATCAAGCAGTAAGCAATCCACTCATCGGTTATTCTCATTTAAGAGAGTTTCTCTCGCTTCTCTTGCTCTTTCTCCTCCTCGAAGAAAACAGAGGAACAGGGTTCAAAGGCAAATGTTTAGATTTGTACAACTTGAAAATCTAGGTAAGATCTAGATTTCTTCTTTTATCTTACTGTTCCCCTGCTTAACTGTTTATATTATTACTATTTTCTGATGCCATGACAAAAAAAAAAAAAAACTGCTTATGATCATACTTTTAAAATTACTCTGTAATATTCCATCTGAGGACTGTGTGACGGTTTACTTCATTGTCTCCCTTTTGGTGGGCCAAGTAATGGCTTTTCATCCTTATAAACGGTTCTTCTGTCATTTCTGTTGTTCAGTTGCTCAGTCATGTCTGACTCTTTGTGGCCCCATGGACTGTACCCCACCAAGCTCCTGTACCCCATCCTGTCCATGGGATTCTCTAGGCAAGAATACTGGAGTGGGTTGCCATTCCCGTCTCCAGGGGATCTTCCCGACCCTGGGACGGACCCTGTGTCTCCTGCATTGGCAGGTGAGTTCTTTACCTCTGAGTCACCAGAGAAGCCCTTGTTTGGAAACCTTTGCCTCGGTTCTGATATTTCCTAAGGTAGAAATAATTCACTTGCCACAGATGAGCATCACTGCTCAGATGACTGAGAGTAACATAGGACACAACTCAGTGGCTGGACAACAGCAGCAACAACATAGAATGTGTGTAAGTTGGGTTTTGTGGGTTGGATAACGTGACAGGGTGGGGGGCTGACACCGCTGGGTGGTCTGCAGCCCTGAGGCTTTAGTCCAGTCCAGGGATGGTTCTGGGTCCAGCAGTGGGCCTGGACTCCCAGGACAGGGGCAGCAGTTACAAGACTCTTCAATTAGCTGGTGTCGCCAAGATGACCTGCCTGGAGAGGCTTGACCCTTTAGGAGAACGTGGGGGCCCATTCTCCACCCCCCCCCACTAAATACTTTGCCATTTACTTTATAAGTCCATGCCCTCTCCACCCAGAAGATAGAAATTTTAGCTCTCAACTTGAGCACAGGACATGGCACTAATCACCAGGTATTTTGTGTCTGTATTTGCATTGTTGCAAGTACATGATTGAAGAGTTTTACTGTATTTTTTATCAGGGAAGAAGACAGTCATAAAGTCTGAAGTGCATTAGACATTCATAAAACAGAACAAAACAAGAAACAGCGTCAGTTTCATCTTCTAAAGCTTTTGAACGTGCTCCTCTGAGCCCCGCACCAAATCCCCTTCAGAATCTCTCCGAGAGTTGACTTTGACCCAGTCTTGCTCTAATTAACCTCCCTGCTCCTCAAGCACTGGGCTTTCAAGATAAATGGAAATCTATTCCTCGTCCTCACACGCCCTTGACTGAGGACACGTCACGGCCATCAGCCCAGGTCGTCCCCCTGGAGTGCGGCGCTTTGGAACGTGCGCCCACAGCGCCCAGCCAGCCAGATGGGAGGCACCCGCCTGCTGGGCTGGGCAGCAGATGTCCTTGTCAGACGGACAGACCCCTCCTGTCTCCTGCTCTGCTGGTGATCAATACTCTCAGTGCCCAGTCAATGAGAGATGGCTCTGTTTAGTCAGTTTGATTGTTTCTGTGGTGAAATGTGCCACCACTTTTGAAAAATAAAATTATAAATGCTTAAAAAAAATATTTTTAATTATAAATGCTCCTCACCCTCCAATCTCATTTGACCTTTAGAATATGTTTCAGCAGTCTCAGGTTCTTTGGCCCCCAAGCACTTGCCTCAGCAGAGTGTCAATGGGAAAATGCCCTTGGTCTGCGGGACTAGAACTGCCCTTGCTTGATTTTTAACACCTCCCCTGTTCTCTCCTCCTGGAATGGAAAGTAGCACACAGTGTCTATTCTTTTATCCATAAAGCTGTATAGAGTCTGGAGGCTTTCAAAGAATCTTTTTAAAAAATTGCAATAGGTGATGTAGAAATGAGAAGGAAAATGGCTTCTTTCTTTGTACCATCTTTATGGTTTATTCACTGAGACCAGGAATAGCAGAATGATTTCTTCACACTTGACTTTCCTAAGGAATAAGAGACTCTGTGAGGTGCTAAGTCCAGACAAGATTTTGTGGTCATAGTCAGGGATTGTGAAAGTGTGCTGTGATTGATTAATGATGTCTGCCATGGACATGGACGTGGAGGAGAGGGAAATGTGTGCCGTGTATTTGCCAGTCTTGGCTCAGATCTTGTATAAAGCAAAGTCCACATGTAGATGCTGATACAAGCCTAACAGTTGTGTGTATTGTGTGCCAGGCACTCTTCTCAGTGCCTTACATATATTAACTCATTTGATTCTCAGAGCAGCCCGTGAGGTAGGTACAGATGAGGAAATGGAAGCACGGAGAGGCTGAGCTGCTGAGCCAAGGTCATACAACTAGACAGCGGGAGAGCCAAGATTCAGGGTCAGGCAGTTTTATCGCAGAGCCCAGGTCCTTAGCCCTAGATTCTGCACTCTTTATCCTTGGCTAATGCTGTGTCTTTGCTCTCCAGGGAGTGATGTAAGGCTCAGCTGCGGTTCAGGAAAAGATGCAAGATCAAGTTTAGAGCCTGGTTATCTTTGGGCCTCAGGCTGTAGAATGAAAGATAAGACAGAGTCCTGGAGAGCCTCTGCAGTGAGGAGGGAGTTGCTCATCAACGTCCTCCTTCCTCTCTGGGTCGCATTTCCAGTCTTTCCGCTTCTGCCTTCTCAGATGGGAGAAGGTGGTTTTGAAGGGAAGAGGAATGGTGTTTAGGGACTGGAACAGAGGAGTTCCTTGGTCTCCAGGCCATCCGACTGGGGAGACTTTCTGAGTGGCCTTTTTCAATGATCGTTTGTGTATAAGGGACATGTGTGTGTATATAGAGATACATCAGTGTATCAAATAGTAATCTTTCATAATGGCTAAAGAGGGACTTTTTAGTACCTTAGTAGTTTGTTTCCCTTCATTAGTTTAGCAGCTATTCATTAAAAACCTATGTTGGGTCTTACAGTGTGTGGGAACTGTGGGAACGATGAACCCATATGAGCCCTGCCTTCTCTGAGCTTGTCGTCTATTCGCTGAAATAATGACTAAGTGTAAGGTGCAGCTCTGACTATAGCAGAGGGAATGAGGGGCTGAGGTGGCCAGACCACATGAGTTTTTGAAGCTGCATTGAAGAGTTCTGATTTCCGCCTGTGAGCAGTGGGAAGCCATGGAAAGTGGGGGAGAGGACCAGGGACTTTGTGTTATATAATCAGTTAAAAGATAATTGTGGTGACACTGGGAAGAATGAATTGGAGAAGGGGATATGGACGGGCTGGAGGTGCTTGTAGGGGTCCAGGGCAAAGAGGCCATAAGAGTTGGGACGAGGGTGGTTTGGGTGGTGAAGGGAAGAAGCGAAAGGATTCCAAAGCTATCTGAAAGGCAGAATTAGCCAGATTTGGTGATGGCTTGGGTATGTGTAGCAAGGGAGAGAGAATGGGCAAGGATGCCTCCAAAGTAGGAGGATGTGGTCCTATTCCCAGGGGTAGGGATGCTGGAAGAGGGTCAGGTTTGGTGACGAAGGTCATCCTGCATTGAAAGTGCTTTTGAGCTGTCCCCGAGGAGATGCCAAATAAGCCACAGTGTTTATGGAAACCATGTAGTGTTTTGGCTGGCTATACATATGTCCTGATGGACTGTCCTGGGACATTAAGTGGTACAGAAAAAATTTTAGAAATCTACAGCTTTGTTGACTTTAAAAAATTCAAACAAACATATTTTCATCTGGGAAGTAAGAATCTAACAATGGCAAAGACAACTGATAGTGATAAATATCTTGCATAATATTCATAGTTATTTTTGTTTTTGCATATTTTTCTGCCAGTCTTTTCCCACAAGCGTGCATGTTTTTTGTTAGCTGTCATTATAGTCTGCATTCAGTATGTAATGTCATTGTTTTCACTTACTATTATCCCAAATATTTTTTCACATTTCTCTCTCTCTCTCAAATTCTGGGTTTAAAATGTTACATGATATTCCATGCTTGTGTTAAATTATGAATGATAATTTTCTAAGCTGTTTCTCTGTTTTTGGATATTTAGTTGATATAAAGATTTCTTTATTACCAGTAATACATGAGTAAATGTTGTGTATACCACCTTTTTTTTTTTTCTCTCTTGCATTTTTCTTTAAATTCTCATGAGTGAGATTAGTGGGTTAGCTTTTGAATGGGATTATAGCTCTTTGATATATGTTTTAATACCTCTGACAGGGGCTCTGGGGTCCTAACCGTAGAACAGAGCTGTGATTTCCTCGTGGAACCTCACCACCTTCCTTTGGATTCAGTAACCAATGGTCCTACCATTGTCTGAGCGCTGTCCAAGGTACCACAGCAACCTGTGACCTTACAGGCGCCAGTTAGTGCCTCGAGACTGTAAGGCTTGTAAGCCAGATTCAGCCTGGTTCCTCCCCTTCACCCAGTTCTTCTGTTCCTCAAATAGTACCACCATTGCTTAGGAACCTGTGAAGGCCCCTGAAATGATGGAATAGAGGAAGGAATTGACTAACCTAGACTGAGCCTTATCAGCCTCCAGGTTCTAAAAGACGCTGTGGTGCTACGGAGCCTGCCTAGGGGTCTTGTGGGTTTGAATGGGAGTCTCAAGACCTTTTATGCTCAGGTGCCTGCCTACCAATCTATCCTTAAGTGCCGCTGCTTCTGAACACGTCACCTTCACTGTGCCTGGACTAGTCCCTCCTCTGGCGCAGGGCAGTGTCTTGGCTGCGTCGACTCCTGGCTCTCACTTGAGTTGCTCCCTCACCCTCTGCTTTTCTAAGTCCTATCCCTCCTTTTAGACTCGACCCTAACTGTAATTTCCCCAGGTTCCTGGCTCCACCTTGCAGCTGACGGTCCCTCTGCTGTAAACTTTTCCAGTGTCTTTAGTCCCCACTCCAGGACTTAGCACATCATTGTAAGCTTGCTTTTCAAATTTTACCTCTTGAAGATAACTGTACACTCCTCATAAGGGCAAGAATCATGTCAGTCTCCACCCAACTCTGCCAAAGCCCTCAGTGCCTAGCTTTAGTGCTGAGCCCTGTGCCAGAGCTCAGTAAATCTAATGTGACCCATTAGATCAAAATATCCATGCACCATGATGCAGTGTCAAAGGGTTTTCAGTGTGAATGTCCATATTCCAAAATTGCTAAGGATCAAATTAGGCTTCTCGTAGATGGGCCATACTCAGATCTTCTCTTACCTGGTTTTCGTTTGGGAGCTATGGGAATAAGTTAAGACTGGAAAACCATAAGCCAGTCACTTCTAATTTCTAAGTCCTTGATATGCACTCAGGTGGAAGGATGACTGGTGGACGCGATGAGGCTGGATGAAGGGTGGTAAGAAGCAGTGAAATGAAGGTCTGTCTGGCCTTTAAGAGGGCAAGTGTCATTGGCCCCTGAAACAGTGCTTGACCTGTGAAATGATGCCGTCTGCAGTGCTGCCCTGTTGTCTTTTTATTACTATTGTTTGAATCCTTGTGCATTTATTTGTTTGGTCGCCTGGGTTTTAGGTGCAGCTTATCTTTGCTGTGTCATGTGGGATCTTTTGCTGTGGTGCACAGACTCTCCAGTTGTGGCACACAGGCTGCATTGCTCCTCAGCTTGTGGGATCCTAGTTCTGCAACCAGGGATCTCACCTGCATCCCCTGCTTGGCAAGGCAAATTCTTAACCACCGGACCACTAGGGAAGTCCCTACCCTGCCGTCTTTACAGCTTACTTCTGATCGTCAGCAGTCCTCAGGGAAAGCCACTACAGTTCACGCTGGAGCCCCATGCTCCCTTTGTTCTCCAGGGCATGTCCTGGCACAGAGGGACCCTCTGGCCGGGAGTCAGGAACTTCCAGGTCGGCTGGTTTGCCTTCCCCAGCTGCACGGCTCTGCACATACTTGGGCCTGGGAGTGCTCACTGGTGAAATGCCATGCCTGAATGAGGCCATCTCGGGGCTTTTTTGTAACTGAGATTAAAAAAAATAATAATTGAAACTCTCTTAAGAGGGTGAACTTTAGTGCTGTTTCTAACTAAAAATGAGAAATAGGCTCTCTGACACATTTAATGACATGTGTTAGTATGTGTGTAGAACTTTACACTTAACTTGATTTTCTTTCTTTCTTTCTTTTTTTCTAGCCAAACATCATGTCAATGGCAACAGAACAGTTGAACCTTTCCCAGAGGGAACACAGATGGCTCTGTTTGGTAAGATATCAATTCTGAAAGAAAACCCAAATTGTGTGCGAAGACTCGTGCCAAATTTCTGAGTTTTAGCAAGTGTCCTCAGGGCTTCAAAATCTGGGCTCTTCTAGATATTTACAAGTTGTTGCAGCCAAAAAATTATCGAGTTCTTAGTATTTCTGGGATCATAAAAGCTTATTCTATAGAATTTAGTATGCTTTCCCTCCTCACTTTGCAAGTCAAATATCAAACAGTATATTTACTGTTCTTATGTCCACACTCTGAATTAACCTGATAATTTAGGAGTTGAATTTTTCTTCCCTAGGAAAGATTTTTTCCATATACACGTATACATATATATGTGCCTGCTCAATCACTTCAGTCGTGTCCAACTCTTTGTGACCCCATGGACTGTAGCCTGTCAGGCTCCTCTGTCCATGGGATTCTCTAGGAAAGAATATTGGAGTGGGTTGCCATTCCCTTCTCCAGGGGATCTTCCTGAACCTCGGTCTCCTGCATTGCAAACAGATTCTTTACTGTCTGAGCCACCGGGGAAGCCTATATGTATATATACGCATACTATACATACATACATATATGTATAAAAGCTGAGGTTCAAATAGCTTTGAGATGTTATTCCACAGAGATCAATCTAATTGAACAATCTCTTTCTCCTCCATTCTGAATTGAGCATATTCCTGTTTCTTGTTTGTTTGTTTCTCTGGTTCCTTCCCTTTAGCCTTTAGACACATTCTCTGATCTCTTTCATCCTGAAGCCCTCAATTCCCCTGACTTCACACCCCCTCCAGCTTGCATCTCCCCTCTGGTCCTGATGGAAGTCTCCTGCAAGGGCTTTTGATGTAAAATTGCTTTAAGCACTGAAATGTCTTTGAGCTAGAAATTAGCCTTCTGACAACAGTGTCTCTAAATTAGCATATCCAGGATAAAATGTTTCCCTAATCCCAGAGTTAGTCATCACTGATGGTTAACCCTGGAGAGTTATGAAACAGGGACCCACTTCGGCCCAGGTTTTTGTAAATCTTGCTCTGTGTGGGCTGTCACCTTTTAAAATATACTGGTCAGTAATTAGAAGTTATTAGGCCCAGAAATTTAAATGGAGTATCTGGTTTTTATAGAAAAAAACATTTGTTATTGTTGAGTCACTAAGTTGTGTCTGACTCTTCAACCACGTGTGGACTGGAGCACGCCAGGCTCCCCTGTCCTTCACTGTCTCCTGGAATTTCCACAAATTCATGTCTGCTGAGTCAGTGATGCTGTCTAACCATCCTCTGTTGCCCCCTTCTCCTTTTGCTTTCAGTCTTCCCAGAAGAAGGGGAAGAGTCGGTTCCAGTGAGTCTGCTCTTTGTGTCGGGTGGCCAAAATATTGGAGGTTTAACTTCAGCATCAGTCCTTCCTATGAATAGTCAGGGTTGATTTTCTTTAGGATTGACTGAGTTGATCTCCTTGCATTAATTATTACTATAAGATGTGTGCTCACTATTGGATTTCTTAAGTTTCCTCTGAGAAATTACATTCAATGATGGCATTTTTACTCAAGTTATAGGCCAAGCTGAGTGTCTGTTACCAGGGCCCAGGAGTCATATAATTTGTTCAAAGGGTTCTTTCAGTGTCTTTTAGCTTTGTGAGCCCCCAGAAACTAGGTTAGAAACTAGGTTCCGTGTCATACTGGGAAATGTGAAATGAGAGTGACTGGTCATAGATTTCCTCCTGTCCTGATATTTTAGAAAAGACTCTTTCCCAAAGGACTGATAATGTTGCTGGTCACATAATTGAAAATATCAGTGCATAAAGCTCTGTAGAGAGATTATTATTACTATAAGTTTGTAAAGGTTCGCTTTAGAGTGACTTCCCTAAAAATCTTAACCCAAGGCCTTCATTGTTTGACTGGGTAAGCCGCTCCCCCTCTCCCAGCCTAAGTTTTCTCAGCTGGGAATGGGGAGGCTGATGGGGTGCTCTGAGACACCCCCTTGGCTTCTGTATCTTCCATACTCCAGGCTGTAGGCTCATCTGGCTGCAGGCTCCCCTGGGAAGCCCACTGTGAATGGCCAAGGGGTGTGCTTTTAAAAGAAACAAATTGTGTACCTAACCTCTACCCGTGCAGAATTATACAGATTGTAAACCAGAATAACATCCCCTGACATCTAAGGACTTTTGCTTTATTAGAACTGCAGTCTGCCTCTTCCAGGTGCTTAAATGAAGGCCCCTGCTTTGGTTAACGGCACACAAACATTTGATATTTATGCTTTCAAAACTATCCTCTCTTGATATAGCTTGTCCACCTGGCCTGCGCTGGGGAGTGGATGAGATTTGGAGTGGGGTTCTGTCATTCAGGTTGTTTATAGTCGTACTGAAAAAGTAAGACTAACTGCAGCTTCTTGACACGTCTTGGGCATTTAGTCCTCACAGTACCTTGTAAAGCTGGTCGGAGTACATAATCCCCTTCTCAGAGAGCTCATATGATTTATCATAAGTCCCTCAGCCAGAGAGATGATGGAGCTCGAATGTGAGCCCAGGTCTAACTGACCGGAAGTCCACACTCGTTTCCCCATGTCTCCGGACACTTGGCTCTGGTTACAGGAGTCCTGGGAGAGTCTAGCAGAGTCAGAATTGCCTTTCGGCTAGATCATCCATGCACAAAAGCATGATTTCCAGCCAAGTCAATTTAGCAAATTGATTTGTGAATTTCTATGCATTTCCGGAGTGCTCTGAAGGACTCTTGAGACACAGCTTTTGCCGGGAAAACACCGCTTGGAGTGACATCTCCTACTATTTGTCACTTCCTCCCATCTGATCTTAGTGGCAGGCATTGAAGTGCGGGAGAATGTCTTACATCAACTTGCTTGCGAGGTCACCAAAGCAACAGTGGCACTGTGTCCTCGTCCAGACTCATTCTTTAGCCTGGGAAGGCTTTTGTATTTTATGCCAAGAGAGTATCAGCTATTCCCGTTTCATTATCTGTCAGTTAATCATTTGAATGTACCTTACGGAATGCTGTCTAAATAGAAACTTTTAAATTTAATTCACTCTGAAAGTGCACTCCCATCAGCATTTAGCTTAGGATGGGTGATGTAAGGAGGAGTACAGTGAGGGTCAAGGGCAGGTTTCATTCTAAGAAATGTGTGAATGTGTTATTATGTCAAGTGGCCAGATAATGTTCCTTAAAAGCTGTTTTTGGCATGCAGTCTTCAAAGATTATTTTTAAGACAAGACGTTCATTTTTTCCAGGCTGTCTTTTGTGGCCCAGTTAGTTTTACCCTTGCCTTGTTTTTCTGTGATCACTGTTCTTTAACTTTTTCGTGGCTCTTTTCTTTCCTCCGCACTTTAGGACAATGATAATGAAGGTAACAGGCCTGCTCTCCCGGTGGGCTTCTCCTCGGCTGCGTGTGTTGCTCTCTTTCAAGTCAGTGGGAGCCCCTTTTTCACAGGCCAGAGAAGTGGACCCGAACATTTTGCAATTACTGAGTGTCTTTGTTCCTGGCGGCTGAGTGCCCAATGGCAGCCAGCCCTTTGATCACACCGCAGCCCTGTGAAGTGGGCATCACTGGGCGCTTTTAGAGACGGAAAAACTGAGGCACCCAAAGATGAAAGAGATCTGGTCAAGTAAAGGGAGTGCTTCCTCTGGCACAAGGACATCCACGTAACAGTTGCCCACATGCTGTGCCTGACTTTGAAGGGTCCTTTCCAGCTCTCCATATCTTAATGAAAATGAACAGAGGGCCCCTCCACTCAGGCAAAAGAGCACAAGCCCCTGCCTCTCCGTAGTGGTCATTCTCAAGTATGGAACAGCTATTCAGTTTATTAAAAGTACTCTATCATCAGGAAGAGTTATCATTTCCAAATAAGATAGATATTTGTTTCATTGAGAAGAGTGCAGAGAAATCAGGGGTGTGGGGCGCCAGCCTTAATATGTGAAGAGTTTTAGTGCAATCTGAAAAAGTGAGATACAGATTTTTAAAACTTTCGAGTTCAATACTTGATCATAACACTTATTATCCAAACTCAGATACTTTAGGAGTGAAAAGGGTGCTGTTAAAAAATGTTATGTATTTTAAAATTTTTATTGGAATGTAGTTGCTTTATAATATTGTGTTACTTTCTGCTGCACAGCAAAGTGAATCAGCTACATGTATATATATATATCCCCTCTTTTTTGGATTTCCTTCCCATTTAGGTCACCATGAAGCACTGAGTAGAGTTCCCTGTGCTTTACACACATACACACACACACACAGAGAAGAATCCTAATGAGAGTGTGTATTATAAGCTATTGTGCCAAGGATCATAAATACACATCGAGTAAAGTTGTACTGAAAAATAATGAACTTAGAGATATAAAAGGAAATAAACAAGTGGAAAATTCCAGTGCAGTAGCCTTACCTTATGTACCACATAGCATCGATACCAGTAGTTACACTAACTTCCAAGATTTTACTCAGTATACCTGGCTGTTGTTACATTCTTTTGAATGACCTAAAATGAACAGTTAATTCATATTTATACCTGGCTCATAGCGCTTAAGTAAGAGATGGGGAATTATCCGATGATACCTTTGCAATTCTAATATTGTAGTAGTACCATCCAATGGGGCTTCCCTGGTGGCTCAGTGGATAAGGAATCCATCTGCAGTGCAGGAGATACAGGAGATGCAGGTTCGATCCCTGGGTCAGGAAGATCCCCTGGAGGAGGGCCTGGCAGCCCACTCCAGTATTCTTGCCTGGGAAATCCCAGGGACAGAGGAGCCTGGTGGGCTACAGTCCATGGTGTTACACAGAGTCGTGCACAGCTGAGCAACTAGGACACGCTGTCCAGTGATGTAGGGTAATGAACTCTTCAGGAGTAGAGGTATTCAAATGAGAAATCAGTTCTACCTAGTTGGGAAGTGGAAGTAAATAGCTTTTAAGAGGTTTTCTTCTCAATTAATGAGAATTGTCTTTGTTTCAGAGTGTTAAACCATTTTGAAAAAAATTACTTCCAACTGTAAATTCTTTGATGTTGTCATTTAGAAACCCCCATCTAGGCAGTTTGGTGAGAGGTAAAAATTCTGCAATGAGAGGCTCTAGTGGTCAGGTAATGATAGATACCAAACAACAACAGCAGAAGTAACTCAGTTAATTCTTAAGGTTATTCTGGGTTTTAGGCTCCCCCCACCCCCGCACCCTGCTAGCCTGGCAGATCAACATTCAGAAAACTAAGATCATGGCATCTAGTCGCATCACTTCATGGCAAATAGATGGGGAACAGTGGAAACAGTGACAGACTTTATTTTGGGGGGCTCCAATATCACTGCAGATGGTGATTGCATCCATGAAATTAAAAGACACTTACTCCTTGGAAGGAAAATTATGACCAGCCTAGATAGCATATTCAAAAGTAGAGACATTACTTTGCCAACAAAGGTCTGTCTAGTCAAGGCTATGGTTTTTCCATAGTCATGTATGGATGTGAGAGTTGGACTATAAAGAAAGCTGAGCACCGAAGAGTTGATGCTTTTGAACTGTGGTGTTGGAGAAGACTCTTGAGGGTCCCTTGGACTGCAAGGAGATCCAAGTAGTCAATCCTAAAGGAAACCAATCCTGAATATTCATTGGAAGGACTGATGCTGAAGGTGAAACTCCAATACTTTGGTCACCTGATGCGAAGAATTGACTCATTTGAAAAGACCCTGATGCTGGGAAAGATTGAAGGTGGGAGGAGAAGGGGATGACAGAGGATGAGATGGTTGGATGGCATCAGCAACTCGGTAGACATGAGTTTGCGTAAGCTCCAGGAGTTGATGATGGACAGGGAAGCCTGGCGTGCTTCAGTCCATGGGGTCACAAAGAATCAGATATGACTGAGCGTTTGAACTGAACTGATCCTGGCAGAGACAGCTCTGGGAACTCAAACTACTACGAAGCCTGTTCTCTGTGTGATAGTCTTTTGGGCTCTTCAAACAAGAGGAAGCAAAAGACAACCGAAGACATCATGAGAATGTACTGTGATCTTGTTACACTTCTCTGTTTCTAGCCACAGAGCCAAGAATTTGCTAAACTGTTTCCCAACTAGCTGTGTGGGAGGATTGATCCCAGAGCAGGGGCCGGTGGCTGTCAGAGGCCCATAGACACGCCCCACCCCAGGGGGCACACCTTCTGGAGGAGAAGAGCTCATTGTCTGTAAGATGAACCAGTCCTAAGATATTTGCACCCCCCTCCCCACCCCGACTTGAATCAGAGGTGATTTTTGAAACAGCCACAGTTATTTTGTCTCCTGGCCAAGAACACAGCATTGAAAGCAGCAGGCAATATGTCAGACTTCAAAGGAAAAATATATTGGTGTCTCATTGGCCAGGATCCAACATTATGTTGGTAAATAATCAAATCCCGGTGTGGCATATTTCTCCCTGAACCTTGACTAAAAACTATGGAAGACAATTCTGTGAGCTGCGGAGCGGCAGTCACTCACTCCAAGAAAAAGGCCAGAAAGAATGACTTTGAAATGTGTTTATAATTAACTAAACAATCTAAATTCACAAGACGGTTAGACCAGCAGGCTGCTCACTGGTGTGAACTTCTGAAGTGCGGAGGCACTTGGGGAAGCCAAAATAGGCCTTCCCCGGGGTACTCTGAGACACCTTAAGAGACATGTAGCTGGTCATGTGGAGACATGCTTTAAGACACATTTTATTTTATGTGTCTTTTGCATGTGTTTAATCTCAGTTTTCATTTCCTTTTTGAGTGTGGAAAGGCCTAATAACGGGCAAGGCGAGGAGAGACTTTTCAAAGTCCCATGGTGAAAATTCCTTCTGTTGTGTGTGGCACTGCCCAGGATTGTCCTGACCCTGGTCCTGGTCCAGAGGCACAGACGTGGTGTCGGAGACGCCCGTCCTGGGGTGGGGAGGGTGAGAGCATGGGAGCTGGGGGTGGGTGGGGATTTCTGTGTCCGGAGAAAGCAACTACACCCTTGGTAGGAAGCAGTGGGTCAAATAGTGTCTGATAAAGCAACCCTTGACTGGTCTGGAGGTCACGTATCCATCAACGCCAACCACGTGGAACACTTGCAGGAACCAGAAAGTAAGCACACCCTCCCACCAAAAGTTGCAGAGAAGTCCCTGAAGGACTCAGAACTCACAGACATCGTTGGAGTTAGGTGATGGCCTTTCCCAATAGCTCAGACGGTCAAGAATCCGCCTGCAATGCAGGAGACCCGGGTTCAGTGTCTAGGTGGAGGAGATTCCCTGGAGCAGGGTATGGCAACCCACTCCAGTGTTCTTGCCTGGAAAATCCCATGGACAGGGGAGCCTGGCAGGCTACGGTCCATGGGGTCACAAAGAGTCGGACATGACAGAGTGACTGAGCATGAGCACTGTTATTTCTTTCAGTGGAGTTTTAAGAAATATTTATTCTTCATTCTTTATTATGAAAAATCTCAGCCATGTGTAAAAGTAGACTAATATAGTGAAGCCTCACTAACGCAGCTTCAGCAGTTGTCACTCAGGGCTCATGTGCTTCATCTCTGTTCCTACTCACTCCCTCTTCTCCACCCCAGGTTGTTTCACAGCAAATCTCAGGTATCATATCATTTTATCCAGGAATAGTTAGGCACATATTTCTTTCTAAGAGCAGATTTTAAGAAAACGTACCACAATGCCATTATCATACCTCAAAAAATAGTTCCATAATATCATCAAATATCCCATGAGTGCATATTTCTACTCTTGTCTCATAAGTGTTTTTTCAAACCACCCCTTTGAATCAAGATCCAAATAGAGTCTAAAAGAGACTATAAATTCATCCTTCTATCTATTTTTCCTTATAATTTATTTGTTAAAAAAAAACTAGATCATTTATTTCTGGTACTGTCTCCTTCAGCCTGGATTGCATGAACATGCTTGTAAAGCCTCTGTATTTTCTGCAAACCGGAAATTAGAAGACTGATCAGAATCCGTAGATGGGATGCGTAAGCATCCAGGAGGCATTGAATAACCGGGTCTCTCTCTTTTGGTGAAGTCAGCAGCCCCTAATGATCATTGTCTTCATCTGTTATTTTATTAGAAGCTGCAAGACGGTGGTATTTAAATTCTTGCATTTCCTTTTATTTATGGCCTAGAGTATTTCTAAAAAAAGAAACTTCCCTTTATCCACAATTTGGTTACCTTGACCTCCAGTTGATTAGGAAAGCAACTTCATTTTTTCCCCTATGTTTACTGTTTTGCTCCATGTATCTGAACATGGATTAAATGTATATTCATGAGTCAGAAGCATGTATAAGTATAGTTGCTTAAGTCAAAAGTGATTTAGCAAGTGATGGAAACCTCTTTAATTGGACTGAATGACCATTTTCACTTGGGCATTTAATCAACTTATTAAAACTTGTAACCATTTGGTCAAACATTTGAAAATGTAATCACAGTAGACAGATTGCCTCAACAGATTTGGGTAAAACAAAGAGACAGGCGCACGGTCAGGTGGCAGAAGCAGAGCTGGATCTGAGGGGCCACCGTCTTCTCTCCAGTTCTCGCCCCAGATCTCGCGACCAGATGCTCCCGGGCACGTCCCAGTGCTGAACATCCACAGCCCAGGGTGTAAAATCAACTCCAGAGAGGGCCTAAGGGCTCGGGCCTGGCTTGCTTCTAGAGGTGACATGCTTTCGGAATATCAAAATGATGCCAGTGTATGAGGATCCAAGAGGTGACAAAGCCTTCCCAGGAATGCTGCCCACTGCAAAGACTAACAGCTGGGCTCTCTCACCTGGAGCTCTTTTTCATGTTTTTGGCTTAATATTGTGACTGTGTTGGAGGTAACGGGAGACATATTTATCAGGGTGCGTTTTCTCTGCTTTCCAGTTTTTACAGACAGAGTCGGTAAAACTGTCTGTGGTTCTCACTGCCAAACACTTTGAAATTCAAGAGAGGAAGCTATTTACTGACTCATTTTTTGTCTCATTTTATTTTTATTATTTATTATTTGATATGTTTTTTGGTAAGTTGTCTCAAATTCTTATTTAGGAATAATGCTGTGTATAAGTAAAGTAAATAAAAGTAAAGTAATTCCTATGTATGAAATTTCTTATGCCCAATGCAACAGTTTTTGTTTGTTTGTTTGTTTGTTTGTTTTAAGGGCAAGAAAATATAGCACANGAACTGTGGTGTTGGAGAAGACTCTTGAGGGTCCCTTGGACTGCAAGGAGATCCAAGTAGTCAATCCTAAAGGAAACCAATCCTGAATATTCATTGGAAGGACTGATGCTGAAGGTGAAACTCCAATACTTTGGTCACCTGATGCGAAGAATTGACTCATTTGAAAAGACCCTGATGCTGGGAAAGATTGAAGGTGGGAGGAGAAGGGGATGACAGAGGATGAGATGGTTGGATGGCATCAGCAACTCGGTAGACATGAGTTTGCGTAAGCTCCAGGAGTTGATGATGGACAGGGAAGCCTGGCGTGCTTCAGTCCATGGGGTCACAAAGAATCAGATATGACTGAGCGTTTGAACTGAACTGATCCTGGCAGAGACAGCTCTGGGAACTCAAACTACTACGAAGCCTGTTCTCTGTGTGATAGTCTTTTGGGCTCTTCAAACAAGAGGAAGCAAAAGACAACCGAAGACATCATGAGAATGTACTGTGATCTTGTTACACTTCTCTGTTTCTAGCCACAGAGCCAAGAATTTGCTAAACTGTTTCCCAACTAGCTGTGTGGGAGGATTGATCCCAGAGCAGGGGCCGGTGGCTGTCAGAGGCCCATAGACACGCCCCACCCCAGGGGGCACACCTTCTGGAGGAGAAGAGCTCATTGTCTGTAAGATGAACCAGTCCTAAGATATTTGCACCCCCCTCCCCACCCCGACTTGAATCAGAGGTGATTTTTGAAACAGCCACAGTTATTTTGTCTCCTGGCCAAGAACACAGCATTGAAAGCAGCAGGCAATATGTCAGACTTCAAAGGAAAAATATATTGGTGTCTCATTGGCCAGGATCCAACATTATGTTGGTAAATAATCAAATCCCGGTGTGGCATATTTCTCCCTGAACCTTGACTAAAAACTATGGAAGACAATTCTGTGAGCTGCGGAGCGGCAGTCACTCACTCCAAGAAAAAGGCCAGAAAGAATGACTTTGAAATGTGTTTATAATTAACTAAACAATCTAAATTCACAAGACGGTTAGACCAGCAGGCTGCTCACTGGTGTGAACTTCTGAAGTGCGGAGGCACTTGGGGAAGCCAAAATAGGCCTTCCCCGGGGTACTCTGAGACACCTTAAGAGACATGTAGCTGGTCATGTGGAGACATGCTTTAAGACACATTTTATTTTATGTGTCTTTTGCATGTGTTTAATCTCAGTTTTCATTTCCTTTTTGAGTGTGGAAAGGCCTAATAACGGGCAAGGCGAGGAGAGACTTTTCAAAGTCCCATGGTGAAAATTCCTTCTGTTGTGTGTGGCACTGCCCAGGATTGTCCTGACCCTGGTCCTGGTCCAGAGGCACAGACGTGGTGTCGGAGACGCCCGTCCTGGGGTGGGGAGGGTGAGAGCATGGGAGCTGGGGGTGGGTGGGGATTTCTGTGTCCGGAGAAAGCAACTACACCCTTGGTAGGAAGCAGTGGGTCAAATAGTGTCTGATAAAGCAACCCTTGACTGGTCTGGAGGTCACGTATCCATCAACGCCAACCACGTGGAACACTTGCAGGAACCAGAAAGTAAGCACACCCTCCCACCAAAAGTTGCAGAGAAGTCCCTGAAGGACTCAGAACTCACAGACATCGTTGGAGTTAGGTGATGGCCTTTCCCAATAGCTCAGACGGTCAAGAATCCGCCTGCAATGCAGGAGACCCGGGTTCAGTGTCTAGGTGGAGGAGATTCCCTGGAGCAGGGTATGGCAACCCACTCCAGTGTTCTTGCCTGGAAAATCCCATGGACAGGGGAGCCTGGCAGGCTACGGTCCATGGGGTCACAAAGAGTCGGACATGACAGAGTGACTGAGCATGAGCACTGTTATTTCTTTCAGTGGAGTTTTAAGAAATATTTATTCTTCATTCTTTATTATGAAAAATCTCAGCCATGTGTAAAAGTAGACTAATATAGTGAAGCCTCACTAACGCAGCTTCAGCAGTTGTCACTCAGGGCTCATGTGCTTCATCTCTGTTCCTACTCACTCCCTCTTCTCCACCCCAGGTTGTTTCACAGCAAATCTCAGGTATCATATCATTTTATCCAGGAATAGTTAGGCACATATTTCTTTCTAAGAGCAGATTTTAAGAAAACGTACCACAATGCCATTATCATACCTCAAAAAATAGTTCCATAATATCATCAAATATCCCATGAGTGCATATTTCTACTCTTGTCTCATAAGTGTTTTTTCAAACCACCCCTTTGAATCAAGATCCAAATAGAGTCTAAAAGAGACTATAAATTCATCCTTCTATCTATTTTTCCTTATAATTTATTTGTTAAAAAAAAACTAGATCATTTATTTCTGGTACTGTCTCCTTCAGCCTGGATTGCATGAACATGCTTGTAAAGCCTCTGTATTTTCTGCAAACCGGAAATTAGAAGACTGATCAGAATCCGTAGATGGGATGCGTAAGCATCCAGGAGGCATTGAATAACCGGGTCTCTCTCTTTTGGTGAAGTCAGCAGCCCCTAATGATCATTGTCTTCATCTGTTATTTTATTAGAAGCTGCAAGACGGTGGTATTTAAATTCTTGCATTTCCTTTTATTTATGGCCTAGAGTATTTCTAAAAAAAGAAACTTCCCTTTATCCACAATTTGGTTACCTTGACCTCCAGTTGATTAGGAAAGCAACTTCATTTTTTCCCCTATGTTTACTGTTTTGCTCCATGTATCTGAACATGGATTAAATGTATATTCATGAGTCAGAAGCATGTATAAGTATAGTTGCTTAAGTCAAAAGTGATTTAGCAAGTGATGGAAACCTCTTTAATTGGACTGAATGACCATTTTCACTTGGGCATTTAATCAACTTATTAAAACTTGTAACCATTTGGTCAAACATTTGAAAATGTAATCACAGTAGACAGATTGCCTCAACAGATTTGGGTAAAACAAAGAGACAGGCGCACGGTCAGGTGGCAGAAGCAGAGCTGGATCTGAGGGGCCACCGTCTTCTCTCCAGTTCTCGCCCCAGATCTCGCGACCAGATGCTCCCGGGCACGTCCCAGTGCTGAACATCCACAGCCCAGGGTGTAAAATCAACTCCAGAGAGGGCCTAAGGGCTCGGGCCTGGCTTGCTTCTAGAGGTGACATGCTTTCGGAATATCAAAATGATGCCAGTGTATGAGGATCCAAGAGGTGACAAAGCCTTCCCAGGAATGCTGCCCACTGCAAAGACTAACAGCTGGGCTCTCTCACCTGGAGCTCTTTTTCATGTTTTTGGCTTAATATTGTGACTGTGTTGGAGGTAACGGGAGACATATTTATCAGGGTGCGTTTTCTCTGCTTTCCAGTTTTTACAGACAGAGTCGGTAAAACTGTCTGTGGTTCTCACTGCCAAACACTTTGAAATTCAAGAGAGGAAGCTATTTACTGACTCATTTTTTGTCTCATTTTATTTTTATTATTTATTATTTGATATGTTTTTTGGTAAGTTGTCTCAAATTCTTATTTAGGAATAATGCTGTGTATAAGTAAAGTAAATAAAAGTAAAGTAATTCCTATGTATGAAATTTCTTATGCCCAATGCAACAGTTTTTGTTTGTTTGTTTGTTTGTTTGTTTTAAGGGCAAGAAAATATAGCACAGGGAGCTTAGCCAGTACTCTGTGATGACCTAGAAGGGTGGGATGGGAGGTGGGTGGGAGGGAGGTCCAAGAGGGTATGTGTGTATATATATATATATATATACGTAGCTGATTCATGTTGTCATATAGCAATAACTAACACAATATTGTAAAACCATTATGTGTGTGTTAGTCGTTCAGTCATGTCCAACTCTTTGTGACCCTATGGATTGTAGCCCGCTAGGCTCCCCTGTCCATGAAATTCTCCAGGCAAGAATACTGGAGTGGGTAACCATTACCTTCTTCAGGGGATCTTCCCAACCCAAAAATCAAACCCAGGTTTCCTGCATTGCAGGCAGATTCTTTACCATCTGAGCCACTGAAGGGCATCCAAATATGTCTCTGGGCAGAACCTGGAGGGAACACAGTTCTTGAAATAAGGGAAACAAACTCGGTAAGCACCGCACTGAACCAGCTTTTTCCCTGAGGATACTTCCAAAAGTTCACAGTTGCTTATTTAAAGGGGTAAGAGCAAGCAGGTAAATAGAAAGTGTCTCCCTTACTAGGCTGAAGGGGTAGAGTCTAAGGGCGGCTAGAGTACCTGTAAGTCAGTGGGGAACCTTCCATAAGGAAGGAGTAATAGAAAGAAACAAACAAAAGAGATTAATAGTTAAAGGAAAAAAGTCAGTGGAAGCAGACCAAGAGATGAGTCTGATGTTTAAATTAGCAGATGAGGACCTAAAATAGATATTATAAATACATGAAGCAATTTACAGGATAAAGATGGACAGAGTGGGGTAATAGAGTAGTATCAACAGAGATATGTAAACTATAAAAAAATGAAATAGAATTTCTAGGACTGAAAAACACAACATCTGAAATTTAAAGAGCTCTTACTGGATTATCTTAACAGGAGATTGGACTTTACATTAGAAGTGATCAGGAAACTTGAAGACAAGTCAATAGAAATTATCTACACAAAGGGACAGAGAGAAAAGATAATTTTAAAAAATGAAGAGAGCCTTGGTGATTATGAGACCATGTCAGTTGGTCTAATGTATGTGTAATTGGAGTGTCAGAAGGAGCCCAGAGAGAGATACTGGGGCAGAAATACATATTTGAGGAAATAATGGCCATAGGTTTGATGAAATGTTATTGGGAGGTAGTCAAGATCAATGCCAAAACTGGAGGGTCAAACGCAAGGCCCAAATCAGGACCAAGGAATAAAGTGTTGCGTGGGCATAAAGACTTAGTGACGGAACAGCAGCAGCAGCAAAGATTAATAACCACGGATGCATATAGAGTGGGAAGGGTCTGTTTTTCCCAAAGGCCACCGTGCTCCCACTTCGTTCTCTTAGCTCCTTTTAGAAGGCGTTGTTCCTCCTTCTCTGGTTCCATGGTGACAGTGTGTTGAGATGGACTCAGACCTGGGCTCAGATCCTAGCTCTCCTTCTCACTAGGAAATCATTACAGTCTGCATCCTGGAATCCTCATTTATTAAATGAAAGAATGATAACTTTCTCACAAGGCAGGTCTCAGTGGTATAGACTGTGCATTTTATAGAGTCACAATGGCCATATCATAGTAGGCACTCAACAGATAGTAATTGCTTTCTTCTGCTAGACTTAATCCTCATTGTGGTTAGCCGGCATCACTACCCACCCAGTTAGCCCGGTTAAGGAAGATAAAGCACAAGCTTTATCTTAAGGGCAACAAGAACCATAGAGATGATTTTCACCAACTGTCCTCCCAGCTGTACCATACCACTCCTTCTTGATGAAGTGGAATGATCCAGGCTGACCTCAGCCTCCCTTTAATGGTTTTCTGTTTCTCAAGAAAGATAAGAAGAGGATCCCATTGTACTTTGTGGTTGCAGATTATCTGGGCGGCCTTTCAGGAAAATTCCTTCATCTGGAATTTCTTTTCCGCCTCCACATGTCCTACGTTTTCTCTTAGGATTCAGCTAGAACTGAAGGCCTTCTGCTGTGTTAATCAGCACCCACTGGCAAATGTCGTGTTCATTTGTTCACTGAAATTCCATCAGTCTCTCACCCACTGTAGAAGGGAAAACAAAATTGCAAGTGCCTAGAGAAGGCACCGGAGAAGGCAGTGGCACCCCACTCCATTACTCTTGCCTGGAAAATCCCATGGATGGAGGAGCCTGATGGGCTGCAGTCCGTGGGGTCGCCAGGGGTCGGGCACGACTGAGCGACTTTCACTTTCACGCATTGGAGAAGGAAATGGCAACCCACTCCAGTGTTCTTGCCTGGAGAATCCCAGGGACGGGGGAGCCTGGTGGGCTGCCGTCTACAGGGTCGCACGGAGTCGGACACGACTGAAGCGACTTAGCAGCAGCAGAGAAGGCACAGCCATGAGCAGACCTATCTAGGAAACAGAGAAATGCTAAAGGATGCTTCCTAGGAAAACTGGATGCTATTTTTTTTTTTTCTTAAGGCTTTCTTTTCTTTGCCCCAGGCGAGCTGTTGAACATATTTGTCAGGCCCTGATAAAATGGACCGCTCCCTCTAACCTGGCTTGGTCTTCAGCCTTGTGTTCACCTCCTCAGGAAGAGCGTGCTTCTCCTGAATCGAAGTGCTGCTGTCTATCCGTCATCGATTTTCCTCTAGTCCAGCTAGCAGCCACTTGCTTTCCAGCAGCTGAGAGGGCCACGATGCTTCCAATGAGCCGGTTTGGTGAAGCCTACAGGCTTTCCAGAGCTGACACGGCCAGGGTCATCCTGTCCAGGGCACCACTGCCCCATCAGCCCATTCCTGGGGAGTGGTTGTGGCTCCACTGTCCTTGAAGGGGCCCAGACACACTGTGCACACTCTGAGGAAAGCACATGGTGGGCGGATTCAGAAATATGTGTAAAGAGGAACAGGTGAAGATGCTTGTAATCAGCTTACAAGAGGAGGTTCGTGGAGTTACCAGAGCCTTCAGATGGCCAAAGGGTTGAAAAGTTGTCCTGAAGAAGAGGGGCTAAATTTGTCCTGTATGACCTCACAGGAGAGGGTCAGAGCGAAGGAGGGAACACTCTAGGGTTTTGGCTCAGTGGAGGAAGGAGCTTACTAAATGTCGTTAGATCTACAGGGGTGGACTGGACTGCTTCAAGGTTAATGGCAGTTCAGGTGTTTGCCATGATGCCGAGGAATGTTTTAATAATATTAATAGCAGGGTCTTGGGACTTCCCTGGTGGTCCAGTGGTTAAGACTTCGCTTTCCAATGCAGGGTTGCAGGTTCTATCCCTGGTCGGGGACCTACGATCTCACATGCCCTGGGGCTAAAAACAAACAACAACAAAAAAACACAACATAAAACAGAAGCAGTATTGTAACATATTCAATAAAGTCTGCATTTTTAAAAAATCTTGAAAAAAAAATGGCAGCAGGGCCTTTAAGCTATGTGAGAGATCAGGTCCCTTACAACTTTGGAATTCTCATGCTTGAATCCTCTTGGTGAATAAAGATCTACTGGTCTTCAGAGGCTATTCCCAGGGTAGAGGGTGAAACAGCAACATGTATAAAGACCTGGGAGCTGCATTCATCATGGAACAGCAGCACAATGTGTCTATATGGACATGTTTCAAATGTGGGAAGAGACTGCAAAGAATGCTTAATAAAAATCAAAGCAGTATTAGGAATGATGTGGACAGAAGGTAACTAACTGCCACCAAACACTGATAATATCAATCAGATTCTGACTGCTGTGTGTTTTCTTTTCTAGCAGAAGATGTGTTAAAATTGTATAGTTTTCAAGTAAAAGTTGTGATAAGTAAAGCACCTTACTGAATTATTTAATATGATGTGTGTGTGTGTGTGTGTGTGTGTGTGTTCAGTCTCTCAGTTGAGTCTAACTCTTTGTGACCTCAAGGACCATAGCCAGCCAGGCTCCTCTGTCCATGGGATTCTCTAGGCAAGAATACTGGAGTGGGTTGCCATGCCCTCCTCCAGGGGATTGAGAAGTTAACAGGCAGGAAGGCCAGGGGTCTCCAAAGGGAGGAAATAGGCTACAAGTGTCTCTTAAAATTCTGTGTTGCTATGATGACACCTGGTTCCACCTGAACTTAGCTTTTCTCAAACCTTGAGCTAACCAATGCATTTTTCTTATGGAAATGTTTTTTTAAGCTGTGTTAATGAAACTATGTATTTGCTTTGGAATTTGCCTTTCTTCAAAATGGTTCCACCTAAGACTAACTTTTGGCTGATAATAGCTCAACAGTATTCATATCAATTGTTTTATGGCTGGGGGACGACACACCTCGTGCCATCCTATCTAAAAAATGTGTATTGTGGGAGAGGGACCTGGTGAAACTCCATCAGCCTTGAGGTGTCTCTCTTTTCTGATTAATAACTTTCTAGCAAACATAAAACCGCTTGCTAAAACTAGCAGGGGAGCGCTCTCCACCCTGCTTCTGATGTCTGTGTCAGAAGTTTTCTATGTCCCTTTTTATACTTTAATAAAACTCTGCTATATGAGAGCTTTTGAGTGATCAAGCCTGGTCCCTGGTCCCGAAGTTAAATCTTCTTTGGAGATCACGAATCACCGTTCACCGTAAGCTATCAGGCTCTTCCCCGTCCAAGGATTGAACCTGAGTCTCCTGTGGCTCTTGCATTGCAGGCAGATTCTTTTCCACTGCACCATCTGGCAAGTCCCAAGATTCTTACATGTTACCTACTCATGATTTTAAAGAAGACAAAGAGCAAATTTGAAAGTGTCTGTGATGGAAATTGACTTGAAAGCAGTGGGTGGGATGAGGGAGCAAAGCCGAGGTAGGAGGACAGTTGAAGAGACAGCAGCTGATCGGAACTAGGATGGTGGTGGCAAAGGGGTGACAGTGTGAGGGGCTGGACCCCAGGAAACTGCTGAGGCTGAGACAAGTGAAAGGGAAGAATAGCAGAGACTCTCAGATTTCCTATTAAGGGTCTAGGAAAATGCCAGTAGCATTAAAACAAGGACATCGAAACGATGCTGGCTTGGTTGGTCAATTAAGTATTAGATGTTTTGAATTCAAGATGTCAGGGGGCCTTCCAGGTGGAGATAATGCAGGAGGGAGTTGTAAATGCATCTTTCTAAAGCTTTCTTAGCTGGGTGGTCAGGGGTTAGACCTATGGGTTCAGAGCCATTTCCAAATAGATGATATGTGGTTTGAACCGTATAGAAAAAGGCTGCTTTATAGGCATAAAAAGGCAAGTGTAAATGTGGACCTTACAGCAAGTTAAAACAGGCAAAGTGACTTTGTGAGCTTGAGCTGTCAAACTGCAAAGGAGCTGAGGAAGAGGAGGAGCCTGTGATCTCAGGAGTGGGATGGCTGTGTCGCTCTTGCTGTCCTGTCTGACTTTCTGAGATCCCGCTCATGGAGGTAGCTCTGGAAATGACTGAGAACATGCCTCTGTTCTGAGTAATGTCTAACGGTAGGGAAAAGAGCTGGAAGAGAGGAAGCATTTGGATAAAATGTGAAAGAAACATGGGTCACTACACATGTGCTGTTTTTTAAGAGACATAATTTCTATCTATTTACTTGGCTGCATCAGGTCTTAGTTACGGCATGCAGGAGCTTTCGCTGCAGTGCTTGGACTGTCTAGTTGTGGCCCTCAGGCTCAGTAGTTGCAAGGCATAGGCTTAGTTGCTCCACGGCATGTGGGATCTTCCCAGGCCAGGAATTGAACCCATGTCCCTGCATCGGCAGGTGGATTCTTTATCCCTGGACCATGAGGGAAGTCCCAAAGATAAAATATTCTTTAAAGAGTCATTTCGTTATATTCTGTAAAATACACCTCTTATGCCCCAAGTATCCAAGGTTCACCTGTCTCAACAGATTTCAAAAGAACACAATAAAGACCATATTCTCTAAGTGCAATGCAAAAAAAAATGAAAAGACAGTGTAAGAAACAGGCCATATGTTTGAAAGCTAAATTTTATACCCCTAAGTAATCCTGACTCTGATGCTGGGAGGGATCAGGGGCAGGGGGAGAAGGAGACGACCGAGGATGAGATGGCTGGATGGCATCACGGACTCGATGGGCTCGAGTCTGAGTGAATTCCGGGAGTTGGTGATGGACAGGGAGGCCTGGCGTGCTGTGATTCATGGGGTCGCAAAAAGTTGGACACGACTGAGCGACTGAACTGAACTGAAGTAATCCTGCATTAGAAGGAAGTAGCTTGGAAATTATAAAATATCTAGAAAAGAGTGACGAGTAAGTGCCACATACTGAAGTACGTGGGATGCATCTAAAGCTTTAAAGACGTTTATCAGAAACAAGAACACTTGAAAATAAACAACCCGAGTATTCACATCAAGAAACTAGGAAAGGAACAGACTAAAAGTAAACTGTATAACAAGATAATTGTAAAGAAAGAGCAGATGTAGAAAACTAAAAAAAAGGGGGAAGACTCACTGAGAGCCACATTTTGTTCTGTGATGAAAATGTCTAAAAACAGAAATAGAAATAGGACCACTTAAACTCATAGCAGTGAAGCAATTAAAGTTTTTCCTAATGCCTCCCCTCTCCTCTCCAAAGACACAAGGTCTAGGTGGTTCAGAAAGGTTTATTGTAACTCCAAGGACCAAATAAATTTTTATAATGCAGTGTTAAATAGGAGAAAAAAGAAAAAAATGGTAACAATCCATTTTATGAGGCCAATATAACCTTGATTCTAATTGTGGACAAGGTTGTACAAGGAAATAAAATTATGCCATATTTTCCTTACAAACATAAATGAAAACAATTGAAGTAAAATATTCATAAAAGTATTTCATATTAAAATGCATTATGAGTAGATAGGTAAGGTTTATTGAAGGATGGTTCAGAAAAACTTATAAATGTGATATATTACTTTGAGAGATTAAAAGGTTTGGAATCTCTATGATCATCTCAAAAGGATGCAAGCATTGTTAAAACTCAAAACTTATTCACAGCATAAAGCTCTTTACAACTCGGAATGGAAGGAAACGTTCCCAACCTGAAAAAGAATATCAGCCAAAACCCTGCAGCAAACCTCATCCTTATTGGAGCAGTCTCACTAGCATTAGGATGAAACAAGGCTTTCTACTATCACCCCCATTATTCAGCCTTGTGTGGAAGGTCCTACCCAATGCAATAGAATGAGATAAAAGAAGGAAAATAATGATTGGACAGGGAGATACAAAATTGTCATTTGTATGAAGTATTGTATAGAAAATCAAAGAGAACATGGAGTAAAACCATTAGAACTAGGAAGAGAATTCTCTTAAGTTTTCTGAGAGTATGAAAAGCAAACTAAGATCAGCGGGTTTTATATATCCCAGCTCTAACCAATAAAAAGGTATAATAGAACATTTATAGCAGTGACACAAATCGTAAGGTAAACAGAACTATATGGAATAAAAATATATAAGACCTTTATGGAGAAGGAGATAAAATGGTATTGAAGGCCATCCGAGAAGACCTGAATAAATGGACAGCTGTATTATGTTCATTGACAGAAAGAGTGAAGAATGGCAAAGAACATTTTGACGACATGTGAGATAAGACTTGCTCTACCAAATTATTGTGCCTCATTAAAATTCAAGTGATTGCAACCCCTGATCTTTCCCTACAAACCTGTGCCACCCACACTGTTCTCCACTCAAACCAATAATCTTAGAATCACCCTTACCTCTCTGTTTCTTTCAAACCCTGCTGTCCGGAAATCCTTTGGGGTCTACAAAATGTATCCCAAATCTGATCATGACATGTGACTGCTCTCTGGTGTAAACCACCATCATCTCTCACTTGGATTACAGCAGCAGTTTCCTAACCATTTCCTGCTTCTCTGCTGGGTCCACTCCAGTCTGTAGCCCCCAAGACTCTGTGTGATCCAGCTTACTCTCTGTATGTCACTGCTTCGGCCAACTCCACCCATCACCCTGGCTTCTTTCCTGCCACTTCAGACGTTGCAGGCATGTTCTTAGTGCCTTTGTGGTGATGCTTTTCTATTCCAAGAACATCCCATGCCCCAGAAAACTGAATGGGTGACTCCTTCACTGCATTCAAGTCTTCATTGCAGTTACTACCTCTTTGAGGTTCACCCCAAAATGTTATTTAACATTGCACCTTCCCCAGCACTCCTGATCCATCTGACCCTGTTCTAGTTTTCTTTTTTGTTTTTTAGATAGCCCCTTACCTTAACTTGCCACATCACATGCTTATGTATTATTTATACTGGATGTTATCTGTCTTTTGCCACTAGAGTATAAGCACTGTAAAAGTTAGGATCCATGTTTCATTCATTCATGTATTCCAAGTGCCTAGAGTACTTCTTGGAACCTGGTGGGCAATGAATAAATATTTGTTGAATACATGAATGAAGACCAGTGTGTCACTGGTATAGAGTCAGTCATGTTCGACTCTGTGTGACCCCATAGATAGCAGCCCACCAGGCTCCCCTGTCCCTGGGATTCTCCAGGCAAGAATACTGGAGTGGCTTGCCATTTCTTTCTCCAATGCATGAAAGTGAAAAGTGAAAGTGAAGTCACTCAGTTGTGTCCGACTTTTAGCGACCCCATGGACTGCAGCCTACCAGGCTCCTCCATCCATGGGATTTTCCAGGCAAGAGTATTGGAGTGGGTTGCCCGTGCCTTCTCCTAATAGACAAACGAATGGAACATAATATATAGCCCAAAACAGGATCACTCAAAATGATACAGGATAGAGATGACATTAGAGATAAATGAGGAATAATAGATTATTTAATAAATAAGAATTTATTTTGGATACTTGGTTATCCATATAGAAGGATGCAGTTCCAAGAAGGAAGTTTATAGTGATGAGTGCCTACACTGAAGGAAAAGAAAGATCTCAAGTAAACAGCCTTACTTTACACTGTAAGGATTTAGAAAAAGAATAATCTAAGACCAAAGTTATCAGAAGGAAGGAAAAAATAAAGATCAGAGCAGAAGTAAATGAAATCGAGAGTAAGAAGATAATAGAAAAAAATAATTGAAACAAAGAATTGATTTCTTGAAAGAGAAAACAAAATTGACAAACCTTATGCTAGACTAACCAAGAATAAAGGAGAGAGGGTTCAAATAAACAAAACTCTAAATGAAAGAGGAGACATTCAATGATACAATAGATATGGAGAAAAGGGAACCCTAGGGCACTGTTGGTGGGAATATAAACTGGTACAGTCATTATGGAAAGCGGTGTGGAAGTTCCTCAGAAATTAGAACTAGAACTACCGTATAATCAACTAGTCCCCCTTCTGAGTTATATATCTGAAGAAAACGAAATCACTGTCTTAAAGAGATATCTCAATTCCAGAAAAATAAACGACCCAATCAAAAAATGGGCCAAAGAACTAAATAGATAGACATTTCTCCAAAGAAGACATACGGATGGCTAACAAACACATGAAAAGATGCTCANACTCCGAGGGAGAGGGAGAGGGTGGGAAGATTTGGGAGAATGGCACTGAAACATGTATACTATCATGTAAGAAACGAATCGTCAGTCTATGTTTGATACAGGATACAGGATGCTTGGGACTGGTGCACGGGGATGATCCAGAGAGTTGATGTGGGATGGGAGGTGGGGGCGGGGGTTCAAGATTGGGAACTCCTGTATACCTGAGATGGAAAAAAATAAAAAATAAAAATAAAGAGATATCTCTACTCCCATGTTCATCTCAGCATTATCCATGGTAGCCAACAGATGGAGACAACCTAAGTGGCTATCAACAGATTAATGGATAAAATGGTGTGTTACTGCTGCTGCTGCTGCTGCAGCTAAGTCACTTCAGTCGTGTCCGACTCTGTGTGACCCCATAGACGGCAGCCCACCAGGCTCCCCCGTCCCTGGGATTCTCCAGGAGTGTTAGTGATGTGTGTGTAAATATATACACACACATAATGGAATAATTACTATAATAATAATTCTAAAAACCATAAAAAGCCACAAAAACCAGGAATTCTGCCATTTGTGACAACACACTAGACCTTTTAGGCATTATCCTAAATGAAATAAGTCGTACAGAGGAAGGCACATACTGTCTCATTTCACTTATATTGGAATCTAAAGAAACAGCCACATTCATTGGAACAAAGAGTAGAATGGTGATTTCCAGAGTTTGTGTGTGGGGAATACAAACTTCTAGTGATGAGTAAATTCTGGGGATCTAAGATTCCCCATGGTGACTATAGCTAATAATATTATATAATCGAAAGTTGCTAAGAGAGTAGGTTTTAAGTATTTTCACTACAAAAAATTGGAATCGTGTGAGGTGATAAATGTGTTAACTAACCTTATTGCTTTAATTAGTTCACAGTGTGTTTGCGTGTCAAGTATGTGATGACATTCTTTACAGTAAACTTACATGTCATATGTCAATTATATACCAGTAAAGCTGGAAAGATTTTTAAAAAGTTAAAAATATACCATAGTACCACCCATAGTTTTGCCAAAGGATGAAATCTGAGTGTGGATCACACCTGTGGATCCAGCAGCAAATTTGCAGGAAATATTGAGGATAGAGGAACAGGTTGGATTCCACCAGGAGAATGCAATTGGCAAAATCTACACTGTGGGAAATCCTGCAGGTCATGTGGCTTGTGTTTTCTTCAGTGGAAATGGAGTGGGAGCCTGTCCATTGAAAGAATTTTAAGGACATAATCAGATTTTTAAAATGAGCAGGACCAAACTGTAGTATTAGGATGGATACCCTGAATGATAAAATGATAAAAGAAGCATCAGTAAGTAAATACTATAAAATGCAGACGGTGGTTAGCCTTGGAGGAAGAAGGAGAGTTGTGACTGGAGTGTGATGTAAGGAGGGTTTCCTGGGGTGGATAGCAAAGTCCTAAATCTCGACGTGGGTGGTGGTTACTAGACTGTTCGAGTATAATAACACACTGAGTTATGCATTTGTTGCATGTGGTTTTTCTGTATCTGGTTTATTTATAATAAAAGGTTAAAATATAAAATATTTTAAATAAAACGTATTTTAGATGATATTCATGTTGCTTACTAGACCCATAAATTCTGAGACATTCCTGCCATAAATAAACCTTTTTTTGTTTAAACACATACATACTCAAAGGCAAATAAAAGAATGCTTAGGTTATACTGGAAGCCACTAGATAAAACATCTGATTGCTTCAAGGAGTTTTATTCTTACAGCCAGCCCTATCCTAAGTTAAATACCTTTATAGAAATATCAACCTTGGTTATATACCCTGGGACATTTCAGCCACATCCCTCTTGGAGACCTTTTCCCAGATGGAGCTAGTTCATTCTCCTTGCTATCAGAGTCCTTTTCTTGATCCCCAATAAATGAAAAGGTGGTGGGGGGTAAATATTTCTCTATCTTCAGTAAATTTTTGTTTGGTCATTTTAAGTTTTATGAATCTGTATCACGAGGATGTAGTGAAGACGTAGGAGATTTAGACTCTGGGGCCATACACAGTAGGACTGTAGACAATGATCAGGGTAAGCTGGCTGCTAAAATAGCCTGTTATATACTGTGTGTGGGCTTCCCTGGTGGCTCAGCGGTAAAGAATCTGCCCGCAGTGTGGGAGACAAGGGTTCAATCTCTGTTCCAGAAAGATTTCCTGGAGAAGGGAATGGCAACCCACTCCAGTATTCTTGCCTGGAGAACCCCATGGAGCCTGGAGGGCTACAGTCCGTGGGGTCACCAAAGAGTTGGACACGACCTAGCCACTAGACAACAGCAACATGCCATGTGTCGAGAATACTGAAGGGGTGCAGTACCCTTTGGTACCATCACTGTTAGTCACTGTGAGATTCAGTGACCCCCACAGGCTACCAAACTTCAGAGGCTCAGGCACCCTCAGCTTGCACACTGCCCAGCTCCTGGATGGCTCTGTGGCCTTTTCTGTGCAGTAATACTGCCCAGCTCCTTTTTCACCAGTCCTTCTCAAGAGATTCCCTGTCATCATTCCTGTGACCGATCATTTTATGTGTCAACTTGACCTGGCTCTGGGATGCCCAGAAAACCGGTAAAGCATCATTTCTGAATGTGTCCATGAGAGTTTCTGCAAGAGCTTAGCATTTGAGTCAGTACATGGAGTAGATCAAACTCACCAGCGTGAGTGGGCATCAACCAGTCTATTGAGGGGCTGCATAGAACAAAACAGGAGATGGAGGGTGAATTCACTGTGTCTGAGCTGCGATACCCATCTCCTCCTGCCCTCAAACATCAGTGCTTCTAGTTATTAGCCTTCAAACTTAGGCTGGGATTCGCATCTTTGGATTCCCTGACTGTCAGACTTTCAGTTTTGGACTAAGATTATGCCTTTCCTGGGCCTCCAGTTTGCAGACTGTAGCTCATGGGACTTCCTTGCCTCCATAACTTAGGATCCAATTCCTTATAATAAATCTCTCCCTATAGATCTGTTTAAATCCTGTTCGTTCTGTTTCATCAGAAAACTCTGACTAATATAGTCCCCTTATCTCAAGAATGCAATGAATTAAAATCAATAGTGAATCCTTGTTCCAGAGACTTGAGGATGGTCAATTTGTAGGAATACTCAGTAAATACCTAGTCACATTCACTCCTGCATTGTAGGCAGATTCTGTACCATCTGAGCCACCAGGGAAGCCCAGTTAAATTCACTAGTAGCAAACAATTCACTTGTAAACAGAAAAAAATGATATTTACTGGTAACTTGAACAATGCAAATGCTTATTTTTTCTTTGAATTGTTTGCTTTTCTTTTTAAAAGGTATGTATTTTTGTTTTTAAAGTAATATGAACCTCATAGAAAAACTTGAAAAATAAAAAAAATTTGTGTATTCTCACCACTGTAGTATAATCGTGATTATGATTTTATGTATTTCTTTCTAGTCTATTTTGGTATGAATATTATGAATATTTTTTCATAGTTATAATAAGAACGCGCCTATAATTGTCTTGTTCCCATTTAAATTTAGCTTTGGGTTAATTCTGATGCAGTTGTATACATATTTCCATATTGCATTGTTACCACAACAGTAACTTTTTACTGCATTAAATTTCATCATTTGGCTCCATCATATTTTTTAACTTAGCCTATTTTTGGTTAGTATGTTTCCCATCACATTTGAGCAAGTGTATTTTTTGTATAATGTATAACATCATGCACATTTGTTTTTGGTGGTGGTTGCTCTGAATTCTTAAAGTAGAATGTTAATAAGTGTCAAGAATGTCACTAAACTTCTAATTTTTTATTTTATCTCTGTCATCAAATCTAACAGATCTAGTGATTGTTAAAGTAGCAGGCATATATTAATTTGATAACTTGTTCTACCCAATATTTTAATTATATATGACTTAAGAAAGCCAGGTAAAACTTGAGTAAGGCAGCAATCTTGTTTACGTCTAGAAACTGACCCTAGAATAGTTGTGGAAGTTTAGAAATTCACGGTAGAAAAAGGAAGTTTCTTTATCTAGAGACAAGGGAATGTAATACAACATTTTAGATGAGTGTAAGTATGTGCATTCTTGGGAGGTAGGTCTTAGTTTTCATCATATATTCAAAGGAATCTAGTACCTAACCACTGATGTGAGCAGATGTGTGCCAGCTGAATGGAAAACCACGTTTGTGCCTTTATTTGTTACTCTCTTTCCTTGCCTTCCTCTGTTTCCTTCTTAACTTATCATATTCAGTAATTGAAGTCAGAAAAATGTTCTTTTTGGTGAGCAGTGATTTATCACATGAAAGTTTCTAATGAATTTTAAAAAAATTTCAAACTGAACACATGTGTGAAATTGTTAATCAAATACTGTGTCAATCTGTTTGGATCTGGGGGATGTTTTCCCATTTAAATCGGTAATTTCGTGTCACCTTCCTTTGTTAGAATTTTTAAAGAAAGCCTGACCAGGATACTGATCATTAAGTAAATTTCTACTGTTCCTACAGCTTATTATGTTTTGACAAGTCCATAATGAACTGAGTGTGGAAATCATTCATCAAATGCAGTTATCCTTTTGCTATATTATTTCAAAAGGTATAGCTTTACAAACTATTAAAATTTGAGGGTTTTTTTTTTTTAAGTTTTTACACAACTAAAGCAAAGAGGATGAGATGATTAGAAAGCATCACTGACTAAATGGACATGAATTTGAACAGACTTGGGGAGATAGTGGAGGACAGAGGAGCCCAGCGTGCTGCAGTGCGTGGGGTCGGAAAGAGTGAGACGTAACTTAATGACGGGACAACAGTAACAAAAGCAAGGAGACATTCTGTGAAAATAACCTTAAATAACATTCTTTTTTAGATGTTAAAAACTCTACTTCTTTAAAAGATAAAATCTTACTCATATTTGATTACCAGATAACAAGAAGAACTTTTTCCTAGTGTGATAGGGCTCCTGATAGGCAATGACTGCCTTGTTTTTGATAAAGGACTAACCAGTATCATGTTTTTCTTAGGAATGGGCTGTTTCTGGGGAGCTGAAAGGAAATTCTGGACCCTGAAAGGTGTATATTCAACTCAAGTTGGTTATGCAGGAGGCTATACTCCCAATCCTACTTATAAAGAAGTCTGCTCAGGTAGGAAGACTTTCTGGACTTGTCCCTGCTGGCAGGTGACAGGATCTTCAAAATGGAAATAAACTTTGTGTGTGTTTTTTTCAGTTTTCTCTTGCCCATTTCTATAAATATAGTTGCTGACCTTTCACTTTATATTTTTAGAAAACAATAGACTTTCTACAGAATGTGCCATGTAGCTTTTCTTGCAGAAAAATCACCCTGAAACGTAATCTCTCAAATGATCATGTTACCTTACGATTCTGTGGGTCAGCAATTTAGACTAAGTTCAGCTGGATGGTTCTTCTGCTGATTTCATCTGGGTTCATTTATGGGACTGTAGTCGACTCTTGGGTTCCTTGGGGGCTAATTGGTCATCAGTGGCTTCATCACGTATCTGGCAATTGCTGCTGCCGTCCCCTCTTCTTGCCTGGGGTAATGACGATGATGAGTATGTCTTCAGCACACTGGGTAAGTTCACGTGATGGTGGATGCAGAGTAAGAGAGAGCAAGCACCATTCTGCCAGTCCTTTTCAAGTTTCTGTGTCACGTTTACTATGGTCCCTTTGACCGCAGCGGGTCACATGGTCTAGCCTGGAGTCTGTGTGTTTACAGGGAGATGTGAAAAAATTAGGCCCGTTACCACAACATTCTATCACCTGGGACAAGTATGTCATCTACCAGACTTCTTTCTTGAGGGAAAACCACTAATAATCAGGCTACACTGAGGGACTGGCAAACTGTGGCTTGCAGCGTAAATTCTGCCTACTGTCTGTTTATGTAAGTAAAATCTTTTTGAAACACAGTCATTTGCTCTTTGTTTATGTTATCTGTGAATGTTTTCATGCCACAATCTCAGAGTTGAGTGGATGCCTCTGAGACTATATGGCCTCTGAAACCTAAAATGTTTACGATCTGGCCCTTTACAGAAAAAATATTTGCTGACCTGGATAGGCAGATGCTTCCATGACATATTCAATCTCAATTACCAAATTATCTTTCTGAAATGTGTTTTGTTTTATTGTTTCTTGGCCTTCGAAGATTTTTTTTTTTAATCTTTCTGCCAGCATTTAAAACCTATTATTTTTCTATTTTAGCACTTTGTTTTTCATTTTAAAAATAAAAATGGTGTATATTTAGAAGTAAAACATGATACTTTGGTATACATAGTGAAGTTATTCTAATCATCAAGCTAATTAACATACCCATCTCCCCACAAACTTTTTTTATGTGTGATGAAAGCACCTTTGATCTAGTCTCTTAGACGATTCCAGGTATATCATACTGTATTAAGTACAGTTACCGCACTGTACATTGTATCTCTAGAACTAATTCATTTTACATGAAGGAAAGTTTGTACCCTTTGACCAAAATCTCCCCATTTCCCTGGTAACCACCATTCTGCTCTGCTTCTGTGAGTTCAGTTTTTTAAGATTCCACTTCTGAGGGAAGTCGTGCAGTGTTTTTTCTGTGTCTAGCTTAGTTTGCTTAGAACCTGCAGGTTCATCCATGTTACTGCACATGGCAGGATTTCCTTCATTTGTAGGCTGAATTGTGTTCCATTGTGTATGTGGCACGTCTTCTTTTTCCCTTCACTGACAAATACCTAAGATTGTTTCTATACCTTGGCCATTTCGAATAATGCTGCAGTGAGCCTGGGAACCCAGATGTCTCTTTAAGACCTGGATGTCTCTATCTTTGTATATATACCCAGAAGAGAGGTCACTGAATCGTATAATAGTTCTGTTTTTAATTTTTGAAGCACCTCTCTCTATACTGTAAAACACATTTTTAAAAAGAATATTTACTATCTTAAACAGTTCTTAATAGAGTTTATCTAGCATATAGTCCATCACATTGACAGAAGTAGGATTTTTTAAAATATGTAAATAGTTTTATTGTTTAAAAATAAAGGTTCACATTGGTGTTATCTGTGGAGGGCCCTCTCAGCTCTTTAAGGGCACTGAGGATGAGGCAGGGAGGAACTGGAGTGTAGGAATTTGTTCAATAACGAGTGTGTTGATTTGTTTGCTACAATATGAAATCTGGTTTTGACGTGAGATTTGAACTGTGCAACTATGAAATTATCATAAAAATGTTCCTATTCTTATTTTTCTTCCTTCTGGAGAAGTAAAGTATTCTGATTGACGTTGAGAATATGGAATATCAGACAAATATGTTAATGGTTAATCTTTTTTTTTTCCCCCTCTGCTTCTGTTTCAAAATGAAACAGCTTATGCAAAACTATAAATAGAGAGATTCAGATGAACCCTGGAGATCGCCCAGGTGTATCCGCTTAAGTCTTAGGAATGGAAATGAATATATTCCTTCTTATAATTGCAGACACAACTTAATAGCTTAAGAGAAAAGGTTGCTAAGATAACATCCAGATATCTACTGCCTATATTGTTACTCTCTACCAGCAAAATGTTAATCAGCAGTTAGAATATTGTGGTTGCTGTTTGCTCAGACTCTCTCCAATTAAGTTCTTCATCATAAGAAGAACAACATGATAACTGCCCTTTTGTTGAGTTCCTACTGTGTGCCAGACACCATTAAGTAGCTTGTGCTCAGTCATGTCCAACTCTTTGTGACCCCATGGGCTGTAGCCCTCCAGGCTCCTCTGTTCTTGGGATTTCCCAGGCAAGAATACTGGAGTGGGCCTGCCATTTCCTCCTCCAGGGATCTTCCTGACCCAGGGATTGAACCCATATCTCCTGAGTCTCCTGCATGGCAGGCAGGTTCTTTACCCCTGAGCCACTGGCCAAACAGTGTACAAGCGCTTTTTCATCTTTCCCTTTTTTTCCATCCAGTCTTTCAAACAGCCCCATGAAGGGTCTCAGTTTCTGTTTTTTACAAAGGCAGTGTTGAGGCTCAGAGAAAATAAGTGACTTAGCCAGGGTCATATCTCCCGACCTCAGCTCAAAACTTATGCCATTGACCGTGGTGTAAGTCACCCAGCTGTCATCATGGCCCAGCCATTCTCCATCCACCTATTAATGCTTCCCTCCTTCCTACGTTTTCTTTCATGTATACTTTTGAACCTTTTGGTTTGCTTTTTCATGATTACTGTAAGGAAAATAGCAAGCAGTCTTTTGGAGTCTTGCTGATGTTTGCAAGGAAAAAGGGGGAAAAAAATCCCTTTTAAGATATAGTTCACACCAACATCTGGCACATTAGAGGCCTGTAGCAATGGTGAAATACAGAAATCAGAGAGGTTGGTAAAGAACTCTCTATTTGATGTGACTACTACCTGCTAAGTTAGTGGTGGCATCCGGAAGCATGGTTGTCATGGAAACTTGTTCCTGATTGGGAAAAGATAGTTATAGGGTCTTTTCCAGACACAGAAGGAGAGATGATTTCTTTCCCCAGGCTTTTTGTTGTTGTTGTTGTTGTTGTTGTTGTTGTTCTGATCGTGAAAGAGAAAGACAAAAAGGCCTAGAGAGGCTGTGATGGAAAGGTCTGTCTGGCCCAGAAGTGATAGAGCCTTCAGATCTGTGGGAGTAGCAGAGAAGGCGAACAAGCAAGGTCTCCAGCTAGAGTCATTATGGTAACCAGCTAATTAAAGGTTTTTGACCAAGAAGAGGGATGGGGAAAACAGAAAACAGGCTGTACTGGTTGGGCCTCCCCGCTGGGGCCTGGGGTGCTCAAAGCCTTGTTGAACAAGTCAGCCCTGGGTGGGTCTGCCTTGCAGGAGAGAAAAACCCAGGCTCTGATAAGATGTATAATCATTGCTGAGGTTTCATGTGAGAGAAACACTAGTCTGTGCTCTGGTATTTGCATTTATTTCAAATTGCTTACTCTTGTGTTTGCAGTTAGGCTTGTAAGACATTGGTCACAACCAGGAGTCTTTTTAAAGGTGTTCTTTCCTTCCTGCCTGCCTCTCTTTCTTCTTTCTTTCCAGAAAAGAAGCCTAAGGACCTGGATTGTGTGCCAACCCCCTTCTCTCATAGAGCAGGACACCTGAGTCTGAGGTGCCATTGGATCTCTTGGGGCAGGTTCCAGAATTACAGGACTCACACTCAGGAAAGGGTTCTCAGAACCCATGAAGTTAGCTCCTATTCCCTTCTGCCATGAACGATCACCTGGGAGGTGCTTCCAGCAGTCAGAGCTTGTGTCCGAGCTTCCATGGGTATTGTCTTGATGAACAGATCAGTGATCACAAACCATGGAACCAGAACCACTTTATGAAGTTGGTCATGCCCGCTTGCTAGTGGGTATGCATGTGAGTGTGAAAGCAAGTATATACCCAGACAGGCTGTATATTAATGTCTGACCGGTGGGTTTCTGTGTAGCTATTGATGGGCCAGCAATTCAGAAACCTGAACTGGAGTTGTGCCTAGGCACGTGGTAAAGACCGGTGACAGCCAGAAGAGGAGGTGGCCCCCATGGGGCCATTCATTAATGGTTCCCCAGTGAGTCTGTTACATGTTGGGGGATGTGTGTGCATCTAAAGCCTGACCACGTAGAAGATCCTTGGGGAAAACAGTTCCTCGGGCATTTGCAAAGTTGCCTTTTAGGAATGAAGTGTAAAATAAACCTGTAATGCATCAGAGCTGAGATAGGCAGTCTCTTAGAAGAGAGCTTGGCTTCTGGGTCTTCAGGACCTCTGAGTAACCTGATGGCCGGCCTGGGGAAGGGGAGGTCCTGCTGCCTCCCACCCCACTGAGGTTGCTCTGTAAGGTTTGGCTGCTGGACAGGCTCCCAGAGCCTGAGGCCATGACACTTTTAAGTTCTATCATGAACTCCACTTGATCTGATCAGCACCCTATAGAAACTTCTCATCTTTTGTCCTCCTAGGGAGGTTATTTACATGAAGAAAGAGCAAGGAGACGAGGCCAGCCAGATAGTTCTAACGCTCATTTCCAGTTCAGTAAGATGCTATCCTGAGGTGTATGTATCAGTCTATTGTGAGTTTAGTCTACACAGGTCATTCTCTCCATATTGGATTAACCTTGTTAAATTCAGTGTAGAAATGGAATTTGGCCTTCGAAGCTGCGAGTCGGGAGCCTGGTCACCATGATTTTCCAAAGGCTGCGGTCTTTGCATTTCCTTACAGAGCCCCATGTCCCTCACACATGTCCATCATTTCATCTAAACCTGATTTAAGAATGACCAGCCTCCTGTAATAGGCACTTAAACTTCCCTTTCTCAGATTCATCAGTTAGCACTGGAGCTCAGAGACTGAGAAACTTGCATCTGCCAGGTGGTTTTTTTTTAAAAAAATCTGTATTTATTTATTTTATTTGCCTTTACTTGGCTGCACCAGGTCTTAGTTGTGCCCCTCGGGATCTTTAGTTGTGGCATGTGGGAGTTTAGTTCCCTGACTGGGGATCGAATCCAGCTCCCCGGAATTTGGAAGTGTAGAGTCCTAGCCACTGGACCACCAAGGAAGTCCTTGCCAGGTATTTTAAGCCTGAACTCTGAGTCCTCTGAGAAGCTGGCCACCACCAGCTCCTGCACCAAGAACCCAGTCTCAGCTTGGATGCAGGGTAGCGTTGCTCACAGTCACTGTTCGGCTACTGTTGCTCATTCGTCAGATCCGTCTCTAAGAGATGGCCTGAAAAGTCTTAGTGGCCATCATTCTGTTCCTAAAATGATTTCCAAGGATTCGTTCATTCACATGGTGTTCCTTAACAGCTGAGTATATGCCTGGCACTGGAGAGCCCGTAAAAGCCTGGGAGGGCACAGCTAGGAGGAGCCTCAGTTTCATGTAGGCTTTCTTGTATGAATTAAATCCACCATTGATTGGGAATGTACCCTATATGCAAGACATTGTCGTAGGCACTCTGTATCCCTGTATGTGAAACAGAGTTGAAAAAATGCTAGTACCTGTCTGCCAGGATTCTTTCTCTGTAGTCAGATGAAAGCTTGATCTTTCACATTTAAAGAGTTGTGCTGACCCTGGTTTTAGACACACACACATACACAAAGACACACATGCATACTCACACAGATCGCACACTTGTTATGCAAACCAACTGATTAGCTGGCATGCTGTTGCTTTCCTACGTTGATTTTAGAAGTAATTGAGCCATTCAGTGTCTTGAATACCCTGATAGAGAATTATCCTTACGTTTTATAATCGCGACGACACAGATGAAAATATGAAAAGCCATTCTGCCATGGATCAGCATTCTGGGTTAATTTCAGTGCATTAGCCTAATACACAAATAACCCCATTTCTGGCAAGAAAACCCAGGATGTTCATTCACTGGGTCATATCTTTTCGCATTTTGCTTTACAGATGTTCAGAACAATTCCATGTTCATTAGTCTATTCAAAAGCTTTCAGAAATCTGCACAGCCAAGTGGCACCAAACCCAGAAGCATGAAAGGGGCTGTACAACTTTCTCTCATAAGAGAGATCTACACAGTCACCACAGAAACTCAGAGGCCCAGACATTTTTCTTTATCATCATCAGAAGAGAGATCTACACAGTCACCATAGAAACTCAGAGGCCCAGACATTCTTCTTTAGCATCAGAAGACTGTGGCGGATTTTCACGCGGTGCATTTGGTAGAAGTGTGGAGCAGGTGCCAGGGCTTGGGAGGAGCAGGGATTGGGAGGGTCCTGTCACCTCCCACTGTGATGTCCATGCTGAGGCCACAGCACTCTTTATCCTCAAAGAGTTGCCTCTCTTATAAAATGGGGGTATTGCTGATTTATGAAGCCCATAGAGTGATGGTGAGGTTCTTATTTGAAAATCAAATCATGTCATATTGGGAGTAGCAAATCCAGGACATACACTTTCTGTGACTCCAGCTCTCGGGCATATTAAAGGTGAAAGCAATGGGTCAGGAAGCATCGCTTGGCAGGGTCAGGGGCTCAGCCCATGGAATGTGCACATGACAGAACAAACAAAAGCCGATGCCTTCTTTTCCTCTTCTGTGTTCCCAAGGGGTCATATCCAACCCCCTCTCCAAGTGCAAATCCTGGTTTCCTCCATGCTTAAGAGCTCTGACAAAGCACTGAGTAATTTTCCCGCTAATAGAAGAAACTCAATATACTTTTCTAGTTCGACTTAATTTCTGAAGTGTTTGGGTGGATGTACATGTCTGTGTATCTTGCGTGAGATTAATGACCCCATTCTTTTCCAAAGTAGTAATGAGTTCTGTTATTAGCAGATTTTACCAAGCAACATAAAACTCTTTCTTAATTCCTTGCAGACTACATTAAATCTCTCTTTAGTGCCTAGTTAAGTCTTATTGTACTCTTTTCAGTGTCAGTCAAGGTAAATTACTAAGTTATTGACATATCCCTGAAAATACAAGAATTCTGCTCTTCAAGTTCTTGCTATAAGCAATTTGATCACTTTCTGCTCCTTTTATATTAGACATAATATTAACCTTGAACTTGTAGCAGGCAGGATGAAAATGCTTACCTCTCTCAAACCACCAGGCAGAAAGCAAACCCTGAGGTTGGGGACCTGTGACTCCTAGTTGTAACCTAGGACCAAATACAGCCTGTCCATTCATCATGCCCTTTTAAGTGAGGATGGGAATCATGATTTCAGAGCGGATGTGGCTGTTGAGTTTGAATATGTTAAGATTTCGAGAGATCATTATTTTTTGTCAACTAAATCCTGGTTATCATTTCAGTGAGGCTAGATTTTGTTTTTTGAAAAATCGAGCACTGGGATTTTTTTACCAGTCACTTCATTCTGAGAGCTGGATGCTCTCAGGGCTGAGTCCAGGAGCAGCCAGGAGCAAAGCTGAGGGTGTGACAGCAAAGCCCACCAGAGCCTCTCCTGTTAACCTGTGTGCTGGCATCTCTCATTTCCCTCAGCCTTGGAACAAAAAAGGAAGTCATCCGACCAGTGGGTGTTACTGCCTCGCCCTCTTTCAGAGCTTCCCTAGGTCTGGTTTCCAATCTGGGCTGTGGACCTGCAGGGCTTGTGGAGTTGGGAACAGTCTGCAAATTGATTTTGTCCACCAAGCCAGTCCCAAAGACCTGACGAACCATCTACTCCTGATCTTCAGTCTGTAAGAGAGATGACATTGTGAAGATGAATGTCACATTCATGCACTCTTACTGAACTCGGAGAAGCTTTTGGTCTTTACAGTATGCTCTTCACCCCTGGCTTCCAGAACCAGAGCGCCTGTACCTGGGCAGAGGCTTGGCAAAGTCACGTGGTCTCTTGAGCTCACGCAGCCGTGGAGCCACCATGCTAACAGGCTGTCCAGAGTTCCCAGGGTTGGAACAAAATAGACTTGAGCACCCCTTTGCTAGAGATATTTCAAGTTTGCTACAGTAATTCAGTCCAGCATTAGGCATCACAGAGGAGGAGGAAGATATTTCTATAGCTTCAAAGGGCTGACAGCTGGCAAGCACCAAGACAGGAGGCAACACAAGACCCCGGCTCCTCAGGTTCATGACCTGCCCTCCTTGCTGTGTTCAGTGGCCGAGGGCTCCTGTGTAGTATTTTCTGTTGTTTGTCATTTATGAGGAGAGTTGATGAATGAATTTTGATGCTTCATAGAGTCTCTGAAGATATTGTATGTTCAGTATATTCTTCTTATGTCCTTGATGTTTTCATTTTCTCTAGCTTGTTTGACTTTTCCATCACCTCTTGCCTTGAGCAGCTTAATTCACGGTTGGGAACAGGTGTGGTGGTCAAAGGTCAATAGACCGACAGACTCCAAGTAGTTACATGTGTCAGTATTTTGGCATATCTGATGTAAAATTTGAATAGGCCATTTAAATGGAAACTAAATGAGAAGGAACAATAGTAAAAACATTACAGTCATCCAGGAAAATCCCATGGATGGAGGAGCCTGGTGGGCTGCAGTCCATGGGGTCACTGAGAGTCAGACACGACTGAGCAACTTCACTTTCACTTTTCACTTTCATGCATTGGAGAAGGAAATGGCAACCCACTCCAGTGTTCTTGCCTGGAGAATCCCAGGGACGGGGGAGCCTGGTGGGCTGCTGTCTATGGGGTCGCACAGAGTTGGACACGACTGAAGCGACTTAGTAGCAGCAGCAGCAGCACTAGAAATAGGTTGTTCTTTCATTATTTGGGGATTATATTCTCAGAGATTTGGGAGGGAGATGAAGAGGAATTTGCTATAGCAAGCAGTTCTTAAAACATAATTGCAAAAGCAATTGATGAATATGCCTGCATCGTTATTTTCAAATCACATCTAATGGAGTCGTAATGTAATATGAGGGAAAAAACATTAGAGGGGGGTTGAGCTGCTCGAGGAATTTTATGTAATACTTTGGGTCTTAATTACTTCATAATGACTGACAATTTTTAAAACTTGAGAATGAGGTTTCCTTCTTTCTTTCTTTCTTTCTTTTCGTCTAAATGACATCAGAAATAAATATCTGGGTCAGTTGTTGCCCCATATACCAAGGTAAAACTGCAAGGGACTCTTATGAAAACACGGGTGCCCATAGTGCAAGCGACTCGCCCGGTAGAAACAGGGCAGCTTCAGGAGGGGCCACTGCTCTGTGCCAGGCCAGCCTCGAACTTGCTGGGGCCTCGTCAGCATGAGAGTCAGTCACAGGCCACTGAGTCCCCTCAGCCGTGGGCCAGGCTCTGCTTAGTGACCCCTGCTCTCCCATGCATGGAGCTGCAGGGCCTGCTGGGGGCGCTGAGAGGCAGAGTTGACCGCAGTCTCTCCAGTCTGCACATGGGAGCCAGCCCCCTGGCTCTGCGGCAAAGGCTTTCTGGGGAGAATGCTCGCCCGCAGCAGGGTCGGACCCTCTCATCTGTAGTTGTCTCCTTCGTCTTCTTCTCATCCTATTCTCTCCCTACTTCTCCTTCCCTCCCTTGTTTTTCTCTTTCTTCCCTCTACTTAATGACAGGATGCTTTTTTTTTTTTTTTACTCCAGTACTATTAATGTTACAATAGTCCTAAAAAAGTTACAGGAACTAGTAACGTATATGGTGCCCATCTTAGGTTCAGGACAGTTTATAACATAAAATTCTCAACAGATATTATTATAATTGTTGTCATTCAGTCGCTTGGTCTTATCTGACTCTTTGGGACCCCATGGACTGCAGCACGCCAGGCTTCCCTGTTCTTCACCATCTCCCGGAGCTTGCTCAAACTCATGTCCGTTGAGTCAGTGATGCCATCCAACCATCTCATCCTCTGTCATCCCTTTCTGCTGGTGCCTTCAATCTTTCCCAGCATCAGGGTCTTTTCCAATGAGTTGGCTCTTTGCATCAGGTGGCCAAAATATTATTATAATAGCTTATATTATTCCTGGTTTATACGATCTGTGAAGCATTTCCAGTGACTGAGCTTTGTTACAGGTCTGTGAATTGAGTACCNCTTTCTGCTGGTGCCTTCAATCTTTCCCAGCATCAGGGTCTTTTCCAATGAGTTGGCTCTTTGCATCAGGTGGCCAAAATATTATTATAATAGCTTATATTATTCCTGGTTTATACGATCTGTGAAGCATTTCCAGTGACTGAGCTTTGTTACAGGTCTGTGAATTGAGTACCATTGTCGCTCCTGCCTGTAAATGTGCAAAGCCCTCTGGAGAAGGAAGTTACTCATAGTGTCACCCACTAGTTAGACGTCCCGCCATCTCTTCTGATGGCATTTCCTTTGAAGAAAACAGTTTATTTTTCAGACCATCTCCTTCTCCATCTCCTTCTCCTTTTCTTTATCCACTTCCAATAAATGCATTTTCACACACCTTTCTTGAGCATTTTAGGATACTTCAGAATATATTAAGTGACGTAGTTCTTATATGAATAAACTCAGTTCAGTTCAGTCGCTCAGTTGTGTCCAACTCTTTGTGACCCCATGAATTGCAGCACGCCAGGCCNAGTCTGTTGTTCCATGTCCAGTTCTAACTGTTGCTTCCTGACATGCATACAGGTTTCTCAAGAGGCAGGTCAGGTGGTCTGGTATTCCCTTCTCTTTCAGAATTTTCCACAGTTTATTGTGATCCACACAGTCAAAGGCTTTGGCATAGTCAATAAAGCAAAAAAAAGATGCTTTTCTGGAACTCTCTTGCTTTTCCAATGATCCAGAAGATGTTGGCTATTTGATCTCTAGTTCCTCTGGTCTCCGTTGAAGGCATTTAAATATTCATCACCTACTCTGTGAAAATTCTTGTGTCAGATACAGTGGGAGGCAGGAGAGATTAGTTTTTGTTTTCATGAAGGTACACATACAGGGAAGCGTTGATGGATGGGCCAGGGGTACCATCTCAGATATCCCAGTCCAAGTAAATAAAGTGGGAATAACGTGAGAGGCCAAAGGAGAGGGTCCCAGGAACTCAGTTAAATAGAGAGATGGGCTGATGTATTGAAGAGATTGAAGTAAGAGCCAAATGGGGAAATGGGGGTCAGGCCAGTCCTCAGAGGAAGAGGAATCTGTAAACCCAACTCTGAGAGTATGCTGCCACTGGCGCTGGCCTGAGGGGGGATTGAGTAAGTCAGGGGTGGCTGCTGGGATCAGGTCATGGCAGACTGAGGGTTTTGCTTCTGATTCAGGGAACCTAGAGCATGGAGCACTAGTGCTTACCTTTCATCTGTGGCTGATTGGATGGGAAGTCTGAATGTGCTGCTGGTGTTTACCCAGTTAAGTCCTGCCTGTCTGAGAGGCCAACCCGTAGTCCAGAATCAGACCCGCTGCTCAGGTGCCAAGTGGCTGGTGGAGGAGAGCTTGACCAAACACCAGCTGGTGCAGAGAGAAGAAGGAGGCAAAGGACACAGGCTGGTCTGGGGCAGCCTCACAGAGTCAAGGTTGATTCTTGGCTCTGGGGTACACTGCATGGTGATTCAGACAGGGATATCACTGGGGCCTTCTGAGTGGCTGTCAGCTCGGGGCCTTCCCTGTCTTCCAGGTCTTTAGGCTGATTGGGAGGTCCTGAGGTCATCACAAACTGATGACTGCTGGAATGAGTGACCCCTGGTGCAACCAAGCTGACAGAACTGGAAGGGCTTGTGGAATCATTTCTGTTCACACAGTGGGAAGTGAAAACTCAAGAAGGCCACTGTCATTAACATTGACATTGCACAGTGTAAAGCACTGACTTGGTCAGGACCATAGGCTTTTGTTTTTATGTAATTGATGTATAGTAGAATACACGTATTTAAAGTATACAGTTTGGTAAGTTTTAACATTTGTAGATACCGTAAAACCATCACCACATTGAACATATCCATCACCCTCAAAGTTTCCCCGTGCACCTTTGTAATTCTCCTTTCCTGCCTTCTTTGTGCCCCCTTGCCCCCTGCCACCCAACCACCAGGACCCCAACCCCCCATGCCCAGGCGACCTCTGATCTGCTTTCTCAGATTTCTAGATAAATTTGCATTTTGTAAAATTCTACATGGAATCATATGCATATGATGATCATACATCTGGCTTCCTTCATTCAACATAACTGTCCTGAGATTTCACTGTTTTTTTTTTTAAATTTCTCAATAGTTTGTTCCTTTGTATTGCTGAATAGTATTCCATTGTGTAGACATACCATGAGTTCACCTGTTGGTTAATATTTGTTTCAGTTAGGCTATAACAGATAACACCGCCATGAACATTCATTCCAAGTCTTTGTGTGGACATATACCTTTATTTCTTTTGGATAAATACCTAGAAATGGAATGACTCAGTCACAAGGTGTGTGTGTGCGTGTGTCCCCAGTCACTCAGTTGTGTCTGACTCTTTGAGACCCCATGGACTGAAACCTGCCAGGTTCCTCTGTCCACGGGGCGTGGTAGGTATATAGTTAACTTCTTAAGACATTGCCAGGATGTTTTCCTAAATGGTTGCACCATTTTACATTCCTTCTGGTTGTGTGTGAGAGTTCCAGTTCCTCCACATTTTCACCAGCGCTTGGTGTGGTCAGTCATTTTCAATGTGAGTCATTCTAATAGATGTGCAGTGATAACAGCTTTGTGCTTTTCACATGCATTTCTCTAAAGACTAAATGGTATTGAGTATTTTTTTAAGATGCTTACTTGCAATCTGTACGTCTTTCATAAAATTGTCTGTTCATACCTTTCGTATATTTTTATTGGATTATGGTCCAGTTTTAGAGTTTTGAGAGTTCTTTATATGTTACGATTACCAGTATTTTATCAGATATATGATTTACAGATGTTTTCTCTGAGTCAGTGGCTTGTCTTTGCATTCTCTTAACAGTATCTTTCAAAGATTTGAAGTTTTAAGTTTTGGTGAGGGCCAGTGTATCAATTTATTATTTGATGGATTTTCCTCTTAGATATGACACTGTATCTAAGAAGTCTTTGCCTAATCCACATTCACAAAGATTTTCCCCTATTTTTATTCTAGAAGTCGTGTACTTTGACACGTACATTCAGGTCTGTGATCCCTTTTGAATGAATTTTTATGTTGCAAGAACCCCACAGCCTTGACAAGTGTGCAGTATAGGAAAAGGCATGTGGTCTCATTATCCATATGTGGTTTTAAGAATTTTCTACCAGTGCCATCATGTTTCAATGCAAAGGTGAGCCATACATTAAATATGTACATTATTCAAAAAACACCCCACCAAAACACATTGCCCAGCTTGCATAATACATTTGACGAAAGAATAATAAGGTCATTAAGGGCAATCAGTGTTTTGTTATAGTCTTGATTATGTTCCTGATTAAAGTTAGCTGTATATCTTGATATGAACATGGCTGGAGTAAGAAGTAAGCCTCATCCCTCTTACTGGGGACCCACATTGTCCTGGACTCAAGTTTAAAACCTTGACAACAGCATTGATTACACATTGTTTATCTGCTCCCCCTCCTGTTGCGGTGTTTATGGCACTTGAGAATTCCTGGAGAGGAGGCAGTGCTCAGTCACGTAATTATGTCCCAAATAGCGTGGGCGCTCTTGCTGCTGCTCATAGGAACAGCGCAAAGAGAAGTTTGTTTGGGTTCTTATTGTGGATATCCAGTGGGAGGAGAGGCTGCGGTGGCGGAAGAGAGCAGCTCAGAGATGGAAGCAGTTGATTTGGAGACTGGATGGGGCCCCATGGGGATAGCAAGGGTTTTGTTGTGCTTGTCTTGTAATTATGGGAGTAATTAGCACCATTCCATTGACCATAGTATGTAAGTGTATGACTCAGGTTCCACAGCACAGGACTGGAGCTGATCATTTCATCCCTGGGGATTCTTCATGGGCCCTCGTATTCTGCCTTTCAGATATGTGCTCCTAGCCCCTGGGATGTAGTTCCTTTCTGAAAAGCAGTAGAAGAATACCAAAGGGGCTGTTGGACTCGAGGTTGGCAGATGGAAGGTGTTTGTGTTCTGAGAGACCCTTACATCTGCTGGGGGACCAGGGGTAAGTCAGTGCTGCTGCTGCTACTGCTGCTAGACGGCAGCCCACCAGGCTCCCCCATCCCTTGGATTCTCCAGGCAAGAACACTGGAGTGGGTTGCCATTTCCTTCTCCAGTGCATGAAAGTGAATAGTGAAAGTGAAGTCGCTCAGTCATATCCAACTCTTAGCGACCCCATGGACTGCAGCCTACTCTCTCCTAATACCTTCTCTGCCAAACAAGGAGAGGAGGACCTTTTAGTGTCCTCGTGGGCATGCTGGGAGAATGTGCTCTCCACCTGTACCATATTCCTGTGAGTAGGTAGGGGCCATATGTGTGCTTTCATCTTTTCCTACAGAAAAAAAATTACTTGCACTTTTCTTTTGGAGGCACCATGAGAACCAGTCTTTCCTCCTGTTCCCTCACCCCCACACCCAGGCCCTGAAGCTAGGCTAGCTCACCCTCCACTTCCCGTTCCCCTTTATTTCCCTGTTGCACGTACCCTATCACAATGATGGCTTTTCTCCCTGCCTGGAGTAGGGGTTTCTTTAAGGGCCATGATCTCTAAATTATCTTTATAACTTCAGTTGCCGTTTAGTAAATGTTTGTTGAATCAGCAGCTAAATAGGTAAATATGAAGGTGAGCAGGACATTCTGGTGTTAAAGGAACTCATTGCCTAATGCAGGAGATGGACGTGTATATGAGTGCTTGCCTCCCACTGTTCAGACTACAGCAGCAGGTCGTTGATTTATTTTTAAACAAAATGGGACCACTTCATTCTCATCTGACAAAATAGCTTCCGTTGACACTCAAGACATTTGGGCAGACAGTATGTAACTGAGAAGTGGTTTCTAAACAGAGTAGAAGAGAGAAAGGGAGACATTCCTCTTTCATCCAGTCTGTACGTCTCTTACGTCTGTGGCGCCACCGTCTCCACTCCCTAGGTTAGGTTAGCTCCTGCCTCCAACCCCTTGTATATTCTCACAACACCATGATTCTCTTTTCTGACAAATTAGTTGTTTACCGTGTGCCTCGGCAGCTGGCTTCTCACTGCTCTAGCCTTGTCATTCTTCTGTTGTTTAGTCACTAAGTCGTGTCTGACTCTTTCGAGATCTCACGGGCTGTAGCGCACCAGGCTCCTCTGTCCATGGGATTTCCCAGGCAAGAATCCTGGGCTGGGTTGCCATTTCCTTCTCCAGTGGATCTTTCTGACCCAGGGACCCTGTGTGTCCCGCATTACAGGCAGATTCTTTACCACTGTGTGTGCGTGCTCAGTCACTTCAGCTGTGTCCGACTCTTTGCAGCCCTATGGGGTGTAGCTCACAAGACTCCTCTGTCCGTGGGATTCTCCAGGCAAGAATACTGGAGTTGGTTGCCATGCCTTCCTCCAGGGGATCTTCCCCACCCGAGGTTCGAACTCACGTCTGCCTTCGTCTCCTGCCCTGCAGGTCGGTTCTTTACCCACTGAGCCACCTGGGAAGCCCTCTTTACCATTGAGCCTAGTTCAAATAGTAAACTCTGCAATTGCTGTTGAAGAGTTGAGTACATGTGCAAAAATGTTCTGCACCATAAAGAACTGAAAAAAAAAAAAACAAAAAGAACAAAAAAACCAACCCTGATGTCAACCGTTGTAGGCCATGACTTCTTTTATACCCCTCATGGGCTTTCAATATGGCTCTGTGACCTAGGATTTCCTCTGAGCAGGACCATGGGCTGATCTTCTCCACAGGTCACAGTAAACCATTTAGCGGATCTCCAGATACCATGCTGAGCTGACCTATTGAGGAGAAATATTTCCTGTCTTCCTCCTTGAATCCAGGTACAATTGAATTTCTTTGCTTTATCACACAACTGTGTAGCAGAAACCCTTTCTCACCTCTGGGGACCCTTCTCTTTAGCTTTCTGGAAAAGATGCAGCTTTAAACGCCTTGCACAGGCGGAGACGGCGGACCCCACACGCACGCACAGGTGCTCTGTGTTTCCCCGCGTTCGTTTGTCTCCAGGTTTGAATGCTTCTCCAGCGTCTTTATTGGCAGCTGAAAATAGAGTTCTAGCCAATGTAGACGCATTGTTACCACAAAATGCAATTTGCAGTCACACGTTGTGTTCAGATAATGGAAAAGAGTAGAATTCATCCAAACAATTGTGCTCAAACAATTGTGCTCAAAGCAGTGATACCACAGAGTGAGCCGCGCTTGGTTTTTCTGAATCATTTAAATGGTTTCATTGTAAGACAACTCTTTGTCAACTATTTTCCAGTGGGAAAATGAAGGCTCAAAGGAATTTCTTTTCTTAAAGAAACAGAACTTTGAGCAAAATCAGGACTACATCAGGTTATATAACCACTTATGAAAAAAGAAGCATGTTACCGATGACAGGATCACTTTTCTAAAGTTGGAACAGCATTGCTAATTCTTGGCTGGATGCTTCAGGCATAGGCTAGTGTGGACCACAGGAAAGTGTTACCTGTGGGGAGGCAAGGGCACGGTGACAAAAAGCATGGGATTTGAGGCAAAAGCCGCGGCCATCAGCTTTGCTGCTCCCACTTGCTCCCTCCCTGTGTGGTCATGGAAAGATTGTCTTTACAGCTACCTTGTGGGTTTGTTATGAGTTTCCAGGAAGATGACGCACATGTGTAGAGTATTGTTTAAACAGTGGAGGAGAGAGATTTTTTCGTTACTATAGAAGTAGTATATTCTTTTTTAAAAAAGCTCTGTTTTTTTTTTTTTTTTTTTTTTTTTTTTTTAAGGATAACCGCTTTACAATATTGGTTTGGTTTCTGTTGTACATGAAAGTGAATTAGCCATAGGTATACATATGTCCCTTCCCTCCTGAGCCTCCCTCCCACCCTTTTCCACCCCTCTAGGTAGTTGCAGAGCCCCTGCTTGAGTCCCCTAAGTCAGACAGCCAGTTTCCATCGGCTCGCTATTTACGTATGTTAGTGTATATGCTTCTCTATTTACGTATGTTAGTGTATCTGCTTCCGTGCTATTCTCTCCCTTTGTCTCGCCCTCTCCTTCCTCCCTCGTCCCCATGTCCATAAGTCTGTGCTCTATGTCGGCGTCTCCATCGCCGCCCTGCAAATTGGTTCATCAATGCCATCTTTCTAGATTCCATATATATGTTTTCATATACGATATTTGTTCTCCTGTGAACTGGAAAACTTGACATTCAAGCTTCACATCGGAGGTTTGGTCTTTCTTTTCTGTTTCTATTTTTTGGCTGCATCTCACAGAATGTGGGATCTTACTAATAGCTCCCCAACCAGGGACTGACCCTATGCCCACTGCAGTGGGAGAGTGGTATCTTAACCACTGAACTGCCAGGGAATTCCCTAGTCTTCCTTAAATTTGACATTATCAGGGGAAAAAAAAATGGTTTGTTATGTATATATCTTTGGAAGTTTTACTTGTATAGCAGATTCTAAAATAAACATCCGCCTATCAACAACTATTTTTGCTTCAAGGTGATTCAGTTCAGTTCAGTTCAGTCGCTCCATCGTGTCCGACTCTTTGCAACCCCATGAATCGCAGCACGCCAGGCCTCCCTGTCCATCACCAACTCCCGGAGTTCACTTGGACTTGCATCCATGGAGTCAGTGATGCCATCCAGCCATCTCATCTTCTGTTGTCCCCTTCTCCTCCTGCCTCCAATCCCTCCCAGCATCAGTCTTTTCCAACGAGTCAACTCTTCGCATGAGGTGGCCAAAGTACTGGAGCTTCAGCTTTAGCATCAGTCCTTCCAAAGAAATCCCAGGGTTGATCTCCTTCAGAATGGACTGGTTAAATCTCCTTGCAGTCCAAGGGACTCTCAAGAGTCTTCTTCAACACCACAGTTCAAAAGCATCAATTCTTTGGCAATTCACTGAGTTGCAAAATTCAAAATAAAAGGCACCCTATGTCCTTTGGTAGAGGGCCATGTTTCTATTTGTTTTCCATAGAAAGATAACAAGTATGTCTCTCTCTCTCTCTCTCTCTTATTTTTAAAGAAAACACATAGAAAAAATAACGTATAACTTACCCATTGCCTTATCCGTGTAATGGAAATTTTAACCCAAGTTTAATTAGAAAAAATGATAAAGAGAGTTTTGCTGATTAAAGACTGGCAGTTTGAAGGCTGTCGCACAACAGATTCATGCTTTAAGACCTAGCTCAAATACGGATTCTACAGTAAAGCCTCCACATGTCTATTTTATGTAGATTTATAAGCCTGCGTTTCAGTCTAAGCTGTTAAGTACCTTAACACAGAGGTTACGTCTTACTTGTCTCCCAATCACTAGAGACTAATCTAGGAGCTGGCATGAAACAGATATCCGGTAAATGTCTGCTGAGTGAATTAATGCAGTGCTCTGCAGTAGATTTGGGAGAAACTCCACAAGTGAGAAAGTACCAAATTTTAATGTTCTAAATTTAAATATGACTCTAGTCGGAGACTGGGTTTTAGGATTGATGTAAGTAACCATGAAGGATGATGGCCTTATTCAGCAGTAGATTAAATAAAAGCAAAATTATCAAATTCATTCCTTTTTTTTTTTTTTTTTGGCTGTGCCCTCAGCATGTAGGAACTTAGTTCCTCAACCAGAGAAGCCCTGGCCCCTGCACTGGGAGTGTGGAGTCTTAAATACTGGACTAGCAAGGAAGTCCTCAAAGTCATTCTTAGAGACAATTTGTGTACAGATTTGAGATTACAGTTATGACCAAGTTATTAGTCAACAGAATCTGTTTGTCTGTTGTTTTAGTCTAAGTTATGGTGAGTTATCTTACCAAATTTTATATGAATATGGTTAAAAAGCAAAATAAAAGGAAAATAAATCAAAATCGAGATAATATTCCTTTTCCTTATTCTACTCTACCTTAAATCCCACTCCCCAGGAGTCTGTACCTTATTTTGGCTGTTTCTTCTTCTCCGTAGATTAAAATAGTAATTTCTACACTCAGACCTTGCTTTACTGCAGTTTGCATTATTGTTCTTTGCAGATACTGCATTTCTTACAGACAGAATGTTTGTGGCAGTCCTTTGGCAAGCTAGTCTATTGGTGCCATTTTTCCCAACGGCTTTTGCTCACTTTGTGTCTGTGTGTCACGTTTCGGTAGTTCTTGCGTTATTTCAGACTTTTTCATCATCATCATCGACACTGTAATAATAATGGCTATGGTGATCTGTGATCTTTGACGTTACAGTTGTTCTGGGGGCACCATGAACCATGCCCATCCAAGATGGCAAACTTAATAAATGTTGTGTGTGTTTTGAATGCTTCACCAACCGACCAATCCCTGTCTCTCTCCCTCTCCTTGGACTTCCCTGTTCTCTGAGATGCACAATAAAATCACGACCTGATAAAGAGAGTTGCGGGCTGACGGTATGATCCTGGAGCTAGGGCCAGTTGGATTTAGTGGCTTCCTGCCTATGGATGCACCCTCACGAGCCTTGTGAGAGGAAGCTGTGCATTATTTGAAGCTTCTTCTTCACCATCATCATCATCATTATATTTGCTGTGGTGGTCTGTGATCAGTGATCTTTGATGTTATTATTGAAATTGTTCTGTAAGTGTCTCTTCCATGCTCCCAGGTGGCAAGGTTTAAAATCATCACATCTGGCAAAGAAGGGTATTTATACCTCCATTGTCACAAAGTGGGAGGGAAGGGTGACTTTGGAGCTAAGTAGGAAAAGGTGAGGAGCCTGGTAGGCTGCAGTCCATGGGGTCGCTACGGGTTGGACACGACTGAGCGACTTCACTTTCACTTTGCACTTTCATGCATTGGAGAAGGAAATGACAACCCACTCCAGTGTTCTTGCCTGGAGAATCCCAGGGACCGGGGAGCCTGGTGGGCTGCCGTCTATGGGGTGGCACAGAGTCAGACACGACTGAAGCGACTTAGCAGCAATGGCTTAGTAACTGCTAGTTCTATCAAATCCAGAAGCCTTCCAACATACTCCTGGGGTTAAATTCCAAATGCTCAGTCAGAGGCCTGGGTGTGTGTGGTGGGGGATGGGAGCGTGTTGTTTTCAAATAAAGACCCGCCACATGAAGTACAAGGTCATTATTACATGTTGCTCAAAGGGAAGAAGACTAGTGAAAGGAACAGGGAGGCAGATTTTGGCAGATTCCCTGAGAACTCAGACGCTTATCTCCAAATGTTACAGTTTATCTTGTGGCTGAGAACGATGAAACACAGGCCAGGGTGATTCTCGGTGAAGTTGCGAGGGTCCACCCAGGATAGGAGGTGGAGCCAGAACATTGCCAAGGACTGCTCCAATCTGGAGAAGCCATGAGCTTTCAGGAATACCTGAAGTGTGTGTGTTGTGTGAGGTGCTAGCTATTGTGTGGTATTGTGTCTGCCCACACATACCCCCACTTACTTACCTACCGGCACATTATCCATCCATCTCTTTTGAGTTGCTTTAAAACTCAATGAAGTTATTTCACTCAATTAAAACTCATATTATTTGGAGCAACATTTATCGGTTTGCTTCCTAGGGCTATTACAATAATATTGGAATTAATTGACATTACATATAAATATGTTATTTTCATGTGGTTTAACTGTTAGAATAAATTTTAATTGCTGTCTTTTCTATTCCAAATGCCCCTTTTTCTAAAAATTCCTTGTAATATGCCAAAAAGCAGGAGTAATATCAACAGAGTATCACTGTCATCAAAATAAAAGCACATATACCCAAAGCACTAAGATGAGAAAACACAACATATTGTACCATAAGGGCGTCCCAGGTGGCGCTCGTGGTAAAGAACCCACCTGCCAATGCAGGAGACATAAAAGACAAAGGTTCGACCCCTGGGTTGGGAAGATCCCGTGGAGGAGGGCATGGCAACCCACTCCAGTATTCTTGGCTGGGGAACCCATGGAGAGAGGAGCCTGGCAGGCTACAGCCCATGGGGTCTCAAAGAGTCAGACACGAGTGAAGCCACTTAGCATGCATGCATGCATGCATGCATGCATTGTACAATAAACCAAGTGATTCTAAGGTGATTCCACACCAAAGTTTCAGAAATGGCGCCTACAACTGTCTAAGCGGAGGAGCTGGGATCAGGACCGAGGTCACTGTTGTCCCTGAGGGCGTCTTTTTCTCAGTTCACGCCTGGTCTCGTGATTTTACTGTTTGAAATTGGATGTGTTTTCCTTTCCAACATATGGGACTTGTAAAAAGTTGGAGAGCTACAACAAATGCAGTCGTGAAAAACTGTTCCTTGGTAGAGGCTCTTCTTTGTTCAGTAGTGAAACAGGTAGTAGTAACGATAGTAATAGGAGTGAGGGGCAGAAAGTTAAAGTGTTAGTCACTCAGTCGTGTCTGACTCTTTTTGACCCCATGGACTGTAGCTGGCCAGGCTTCTCTGTCCATGGGATTCTCCAGGCAAGAATACTGGAGTGGGTTGCTGTTCCCTTCTCCTGAGGATCTTCCCAACCCAGGGATCAAACCCAGGTCTTTTTCATTGCAGGCAGACTCTTTACCACATGAGCCACCTGGGAAGCCTGTGAGGGACAGAACTAATTTTCAAACCCAGGCATACTGGTGCCCCCAAAATCCTAGCTCCTACCGTGCAGTGGCATCTCCTGATTCGATGGAAAATGTGTATGTGTGAGGGACATTTGGAGTCGGTCAGCTCTGCTGTTTGCAAACCATGTAACCCTGGACTGGGGACCTTGGTTCAATTCATGAAGAAAGTAGGGTCCAGTGAATAAAGTGAGTTGCCCAGCATCACACAGGCAGAGTTGCACATCTGGGATTAGAAATTAGACCTCTTAATTCACAGCCTAGAACTTGGGTTTTGTTTGTTTGTTTTTGAACTACTTTTTTAGTTAGTTGCATAGAAAATCGTTCAGATAAATTGCTCAGGGAAATCAAATCCCCCTGCGGCAGACCCGTTCTCAAGAGTTTAGCCCCTTCTGGCCATCAGATGCTCCAGCAGTCTTTCTCTGTGGGTGCCTGTCCAGCCCCTCTGTCCATGTCTGGGTCAGCACAGCCCCCATGTCTGTGGAGGAGCGTGTGTAGGATGCCCTCCACCGTGGTGCTTAGGGACCGGCCTTTTTCTAATCGCCCAAAGGAGTGGCTCCTGACTGCTTCCTGCAGCAGCTGCTGGGGGCTCAGTGGCCAGGGGCACAGTCTCAGTGAGTGCATGCCACCCCATCCCGACAGGGAGAGCTGGTTAATCACACAGAGTCTGCTAACAGTGGGCCGCCTTGTGATTGTTCCGGGCCCTTTCAATTTCTTGCAGTTTCCTTTGTCTCAGCAGTTTTGGTCGCGTCCTGAAAACTGTCAAGCTTCCTTGTTTCCGTAAGGACTTGACAATTCTGGCCTCACAATGCAGCTTAAATTGGACCAGCTGCTGCCTCAATGGAGCAGTCTGCCCATCTCGAAGGCATTAAGCCCAAAATTATTTTGAAAATTGAAGCCTTTGACTTGCTCTGGATTAATGTGATTAAGTCGGGCTTGCTTTAATTGGTAGCCATCTCTTCCTTTATTAATAACGTCTCATCAATTGGAGCAGCACGTATGCACGCTAGACAACAGAAAGTTAGGTTGATTGCAGTTTGTCTGTAAAGAACAGTCTTTCATGTTCCAGTAGCAACTGATATGAGACTTCAGTTGTGGGCAGATTTAGATCTGCTCGTTATTCTTAATTTTTTATGGAAACTTAATAAGCAAATGAGCCCTCCCTCCCTCTCTCCCTTTGTCCTCATGCCCCTGAGGTCGACATTTGATTTACAGCTCCCTTTAAGTAATAAAGGAAGGATCTTTTTTTCATTTGAATTGTATCAGCTGGTGAAATCTGGGAGAAATCTCCTTCAGGGTTAAGGAAAGTAGAATTAAAAGGGATTTGATTTTTTTTTCCTCTGTGTAATTGAAAGTGTATAACTAGTACAATGATTAAAAATAATCTGTTAGCTTTGCTGAATAACAAAGTATATCCCTCATTACTTGAGACCTAGATTTTTATAACAACAGTGGTGGGTGATAGAAGAAGAAATTAAGGGCAGTGTTTTAAAAATGTCTTTAATAAATTTTTTAAGCTCAGTGAAATTATTCTTATGAAATGTATCCTGGCCCACTTAAGACAGTCCAAATTCTAGGTCACATCTCTGTCCTCATAGTATAATTTAGCTAGTTGAAAGTACAGTTCAAGTATTTTTATGAGTTTAAGTTTGATTTTCCTTCTATGCTATCAGAGCCAAGGCACTCAGGTCTGGGAGTCAGAAAACCTGGAGTCATTCCATTTTATTAATTTATTTTTTCTCACAAAAAGCTGTGTTATGTTGGGAAAGTGACTCAACCTCTCTGGGCCTCACTGAGTCATGTGGCCACACTGCCTGCCAGGAAAGCCAGGAAACCCAGTAGAGGTGGGCTTCTGAAGATGAGAGGGTACGTTTGTTTCTGGTGCAGAGCCTGCAGGATCTACTGTAGTCAATGAGTTGCTTTCAGCTCTACCTTCCTGCAGTTTTTTAAGAACTCCTGGAAGAAGGTGCTGAAATGATTATCATTTGAGAGTGCAGCTCTTTGTAGAGACCTAGACATCTCAGGTGTTTTTCTTAAGTTGATTTCAAAGGCCCTAATAAGCTTCTCCAGACCCCCTTTCTGACTTGTTTGATTTCTGGCTTAGTCTTTGAATGTCATTGGAGCTCTGACTCTTACTGGCACCATTTGGGTAACATTATGGTGGCCTCGTTGAGCGTGCTTAGCAACCAGAATAGATTTTTGCCTTGAAGTAGAATTGAACAGGGCTTCCCTTGTAGCTCAGATGGTAAAGAATCTGCCTGCAAGGTGGGAGACATGGATTCGATCCCTGAGTCAGGAAGATCCCCTGGAGAAGGAAATGGCAACCCATTCCAGTATTCTTGCCTGGAGAATCCCATGGACAGAGGAGCCTGGTGGGCTACAGTCCGTGGGGTCACAAAGAGTCAGCTATGACTGAGCCACTAACACAGAATTAACACGTTTTTTCCTTTGGTGTTTTGTATTTTTCAACATAGGGCATGTAAGCCATTGATTATATGGGAATCTGCCGGTGCTAGCCGGCAAAGTCGAACGGTCCTGAAGAAGGGCAACGAGGCTGAGAAATAAAGAAGAAAGAAAAGATGGGGTCGAGAGATTCAGACGCAATTAACCATGAGGCAGGTTTTCATGCAACTGACAAAGTCTTTATTGAGTACACAGTATTTAAAAAAGAGAAGGGAGTAAAGTAAAAATTCTTTGGAGATTACGCACCTGTCTCTTGATTTTCCCACAAGCCTAAAGTGTACATTCCAAGAAGTGGGTAGTTAATGACTAAGATAACAGTTTGCTAAACTCAGGGAATCAGGTCAAGGCAAAAGTTGTTTCCCAGGCCTCAAGGATTAACCAGGGGTGGCGGGACAGAGAGCTATGCCTGTGTTCCCACAGGCCCTTAAGATAAGGCAGCTCCCAGAGCCATGCCTCCAGCCTTGGGGAGCTATGCCTTGGGCTGGAAGCCCCCTTGGACAGGGGTAGCTCCCCGCAGGAATCCTGCTATTGTTCTTCATCTTATTTCCTGCCATGATTTTTTCCAGACTCAGCTACTAAATGGCTACATGTTCTTGGGTATCTGTTTGAGCCTCTGTAACTTCATTAGTAAAAGTGGGGATGCTAATTCTCACCTTAATGGATGGGTGCTACTTAAAGAGTGCATTTGTACATGTCTTCTGTATAAACCGCTCATGGTAACCCTGTTAAAAGAATTAATTAATATACAACAGCTGGCTTTCCAGACGTGTGCGATGGGTAAAAATAGAAAGGAGTATGAGCATTCATTTAGAAATACAGATCTTCAGAGGTTTCAGATATCAGTCATATGAAAACTGCTTCCCACTGAGAACTCAGTTTAACTCCTCTTTGGGGCAGCCTTCCCCGACTCCACAAGTTTAGGCTCAGTGTTCCCCTGCCCATATGCCCTTATGCCGCCCAGTACATGCCCTCCTGCTGAGCACTTGTCCGCTGTATCGTTACTGAGATCTGTCTCTCTGAACCTCTCTGACTCTCTCGTTACATCATGCTATTTTCTACTGCATTTGGGTCTAGCTAGGTTGAAAAACACAAATTTGCCATTTTTAGTTAAAAAAAAAAGTAAGATTTGTTATTTCGTCATTAAGTCTTGCCCAACTCTATGTGGACTATAGCCCACTAGGCTCCTCTGTCCATGGGATTTCCCAGACAAGAATACTGGAGTGGGTTGCCATATCCTTCTCCAGGGGATCTTCCTGACCCAGGGATCGAACCTGCATCTTCTGCGTTGACAGAATTATTTGCCACCGAGCCACCAGGGAAGCCTCCCCCAGAAGGTTAGATATTAGCAATTCCGTATGTTTGAACCCAATACACAGGAGGCATGAGATATTTTGTTGGCTGTTGAATGATGTGTGACACCTGGATGGGAGATCCATACTGCCTGGAGTCTCATGCTATATTTAGGCTAATATAGGCTATGGTTTTTCCAGTAGTCATGTATAGATGTGAGAGGTGACTGTGATGAAAGCTGAGCACTGAAGAATTGATGCTTTTGAGCTGTGGTGTTGGAGAAGACTCTTGAGAGTCTCTTGGACTGCAAGGAGATCCAACCAGTCTATCCTAAAGGAAATCAGTCCTGAATGTTCATTGGAAGGACTGATGCTGAAGCTGAAACTCCAGTGCTTTGGCCACCTGATGCGAAGAACTGACCATTGGAAGAGAGTCTGATGCTGGGAAAGATTGAAGGCAGAAGAAGAAGGGGACAACAGAGGATGAGACGGTTGGATGGCATCACCGACTTGATGGATGTGAGTTTGAACAAGCTCTGGGAGTTGGTGATGGATAGAAAAGCCTGCTGTGCTGCAGTCCATGGGGTCACAAAGCGTCAGATACGACTGAGCGACTGAACTGAACCGGATGGTATAATCCTTAGTGTGTTTCTTTAGCTATTTCACATACTATAATGACTCAGATTTTCAGGTGAACAGGTTCCTTTCCTTAAGGACAAGCTAGCACTTGGTTTGTTGTGTATCACTCACAGTGCCAAATAGTTGTGAATGAATGGGTGCCTCTTAATATTTTAGATTTGTCTTGAAGTTGCTTGATTTAAATTATGGCCTTTATGACTCCTAATTGAGAAATGTTACGTGATTTAGCCATAATCCTGGAGTCTTTGACAGAATTAGTATTTGCACTCTGTGGCTAGTCTATTTCCATGATGGCATGGTTGCCTTAGGCTTGTTAAGAATGTCAGGATGATTTGACAGTGTTTTCTTGCTCTAGGCTTTGTGTGTGTGTGTCACCAGGTTTCATGGGAAGAAACACCAAATTTGGAATCAGACCTGGTTTCAGATCCAGTTATACCATTTACAGACATGTGACCTTGGCACAGAAGTTTAACTATTTGCAATTTCGTTTGCTTCATTTGTAAAATGCCTGTTTCACACCATTGTTGTAAGGATTTAACGAGATCCAATATGCAGATTATTTAGGAGAATTTAGGAGCAAGTAACAGAAATCTCAACTAAAATTGGCTTAAAAAATAGGAGCGTGTATTCTTTCTCATAATTAGAAGTCAGAAGTTTCCAGGGTAATTAATTCAGTGACTCAAAAAAAAAAAAAAATCATCAAGAATTCAGGTTGTTCTTGTCTTTCTACTCTGCCATTCCCAGCTTTGGAAACATCCCTCATTGGTCCTGGATGACTGCCACAATTTCATGCATTAAGTCCTCAATTTCAGGATTCACTGACAGGAAAAGGGGGTTCATGCTCCATTTTTCTGTCCTTTTTGTAAGAAGAGGAGTTTCCTAGAAGTGCTCCAGATGACATGTGAAGACAGAAGGCATCCCTTTAAATCTCTTTAACTGGGATTGCTTCACATGCCTGTGCATAGACCAGTCACTGAAAAGAGGAACACGATGGCCACAGAGAGTTTGAATAGTCAAAACTTACACCTGGTAAGTCTGGGGGACCCAGCATGCCGGCAGTTGCCTGACCACCTGACTCCTAAGGTGACTTGGTTATTCGATAAGTAAGGAAAAAGTGAGAGGCAGACGGTTTTCAGAGAGACAGCCAACAGTGTGTGCAATACCATGGACCAGTGGTTGGCTACCAGTAAAACATGACAAGTGCAAGTTTAGGGTTATAATATTTAACTAGGTGGTTCATTACCACCTTGCATGTGTGCGCTATCGTGTCCGGCTCCTTGCGACTCCATGGACCGTAGCCCTCCAGACTCCTCTGTCCAAGAAATTTTCCAGGCAAGAATACTGGAATGGGTTGCCATTTCCTCCTCCGAGGGTCCTCCGGATCCAGAGATTGAACCCATGTCTCCTGCATGGGCAGGCAGGTTCTTTTGCCATTGCACCACCTGAGAAGCCCCCAACTGGGTGTGTGTTTAAAACTCCAAATGTGTTCTTTTCCTGTGGTTTTCATTTCATACACACATAAATCAAAGTTCTTGTTCCTTAATCCTGTTTCATTTGAAGGTCTATGTCTAAAAATAATCTCTATAAAAATAGAACTTTAAGAATGCAGCAGGATTTTAATAGTTAGGGACATCCATTTGGATAAAGCACGTGCTCTCTGGGGCTTTGCAATAAGAATAAACAAGTGGCTATACAGATGTTTAGACGTTCCACTCAATTACCCTACAAAAGTGAGTGTAAAATAGAAACAAGATAAAACCTTTGTCATCTTAAAGGCTGGACTCTTAAGAGAAAGTGTTGCTGTAAGATGATCAGATTTCTCTTACTCATTATTGTGAACTTGATATAAGATATGATTGGCTAATAGGGGAGTAGATTTTAGAAAAATGTTCCCAAGTTTTTCTATGCATATTTTTGCTTTCTGAAGGGGAAAAAAAAAAAGCCATTTAAAAAATCATGACTTTGTTTTACTGTAAAAAGAGAAAATCCATAAAGCCACACCTATAAATCAAACCTGTAACTCATACATGTTAGCTCTCTTTGTCAGTCTTTCCCGTCACCAAAGCATAAATTGTGTGCATTGTTAAAACACATGCATGTTATACAAAAATTCTTTCGGCACTTGTTGAGTGCCTTTCTATGGTACCTGTCAGTGTGGGTGCTGTGAGTGGTACAGAGGTCCTTAGAACATGAGTGAAAGTCGCTTTTCGTGTCCAACTTTTTGTGACCCCCATGAGCTGTATAGTCCATGGAATTCTCCAGGCCAGGATACTGGAGTGGGTAGCCTTTCCCTTCTCCAGGGGATCTTCCCAACTCAGAGATCAAACCCAGGTCTCCCGCCTTAGAGGCAGATTCTTTACCAGCTGAGCCATAAGGGAAGCCCAAGAATACTGGAGTGGGTAGCCTATCCCTTCTCCAGTGGATCTTCCTGACCCAGGGATCAAACCGGGGTCTCCTGCACTGCAGGCAGATTCTTTACCAGCTGAGCCACCAGGGAAACCTTAGGACATAACTATATTGTAATCCAAGAAGCTTGTTACCCAGTTGGAGAAGGGAATGGCAACTCACTCCAGTATTCTTGCCTGGAGAATCCCAGGGACAGAGGAGCCTTGTGGGCTACGGTCCATGGGCTTGCAAGGAGTCGGATACATCTGAGTGACTGTCACTCATCATCCAGTAGAGCAGAGAAGATAATTCTAATCCACGGTTAAGTGCTCAGGGCCCCAGCACTGATCCAGGTAGGGAGCTCTGAGAACTCAGAGGAGCAAGAGGGGACTTTTGGCTGGGACTCAGAATGGTGTCCGGAGAAGGCAATGGCACCCCACTCCAATACTCTTGCCTGGAGAATCTCTTGGACAGAGGAGCCTGGTGGGCTGCAGTCAGTGGGATCGCGAAGAGTCGCACATGACTGAGCGACTTCACTTTCATGCATTGGAGAAGGAATTGTTAACCCACTCCAGTGCTCTTGCCTGGAGAATCCCAGGGAGGGTGGAGCCTGGTGAGCTGCCGTCTATGGGGTCACACAGAGTCGGACATGACTGAAGCGACTTAGCAGCAGCAGCAGCAGAATGGTGTCATGCAGGAGCTTCTGACCCTGGACAGATGAGAGAGCCAGGAAGGGAGGTGAGTCCAGATTGAAGCCCCTGAGTGTGTATATGAGGAAAGTGTTAGGACAGGTGGCCTTGGAGGAGAGGTGGAGGGAAGGGCTGGCAAGAAGGGAACATTGAGGAAAAATCATGGAGAGCGCCTGGAGAGTTTAACACCTATTCCTGGAATCTGGAGAGTGTAAGGACTGGTGTGTCATTCCTGCCTGTGTAGTTTTAAAGGTGGCAGGAGCTGCCTGACTGACAAAGGAAAGAAGACGCAGCCAGCCTGGAGTCTACAGAGGCTTCTCCATCGTGGGGCAAAAGTGTGTGCTGCCCCAAACTGGACCCTGTGCTAAGGAGCAGCCTGGGGTTTTTCACAGAGTATCTCTCCTATGAGAACCACGTGGAGGGGCCGAGGGACTCCCACAGAGAAAATCTATGGGGAGGATTGCTGGAAGCCTAAGGGCTGGGGAGCAGGGAGGGCAGTTAGTTGTAAGTAACCAGCTGGAGCAGATGGGGAGAGGCCCTCCCCACCTCCAGAGAAAAGTGGCCAGAGGTTCTCAAAGGGAGGGTCTCCCAGAAACTCACAGGACTACCCAGTGAGGTTTAATTACCCACCTACCACATACAGAGGTAACTCTCATAGCATATACAGTAATTTCCTAGGGCTACCATAATAAAATCCATTATCTGGGTGGCATAAACAACAAAAGGCTATCATGCTTAACTTCCTAGCAGAGACCCTCTAAGACTCATTGAACAACCTTTGGGTTTTATTATTTACAAGGATTCTGAAGAGTAGCTTTTAACGGAATAGGGAGAAAGAGGTTTGAATCATGGCCTCTGTAATGAAAATGATTATTTTCAGTTCTAGATTGACACAGTATAACTTAAAAAAATGTAGTAGACTGGTGATTAGCTTGTATATGTGTATGTATAATTAAATGCCTAGGAGAGGTGCTTGGAATAACTTGGTCTTAAATGAAAAATAAAAGTTAGTATCCATAGTCTCTTTTAATAAAACCAGGTATAAGGCTGATGTTCTAGAGACATTATAAATGTTCTTTTTTTAAAAAGAATTAAATATATGACCCGAGAAAGGGATTACATAAAATAAACTTAAGTTACAAAACCTAAGAATAAAAGGAACCCACCACTCAGCTTAAGAACCTAGAGCTTTGCCAATTATGTGGATGCCCTTGGCGTGCTTCCCCTCTCCCCCACTGCATTCCTAGGCCTTCTTTTCAGCATTGTCTACTGTGTGAACAATGGTGTTTATTATTCTTTTGCTTGTTGGGGTAGTTTTGCCACATGCTTGTGTGTCCTGAAGCAATATATTATTTAGTTTTTGCCTGTTGAGACCATTTTATAAGCGGTATCATACTGTATGGATTCTTGCAGGAATTATTTTTCTCAGTCAACAGCGTGTTCCTGGGATTCATCTATACTGAGCCACACAGCTGTAGGGCAGCGCTGCTTTTCTGCCAATGGTATGGCATTGTATGGCCGTGTATTTTTTTCATTTTCCTATAGCTGGGCAGTGGGTTGTTGACATTATTTTCCTGTTGTAAACAGTGCTGCTTTGTACACCCTTGCATGTCTGGGTACCTGTGTGTAAGAGCCTCTCTAGGCGCCTTCTGGAATTTTGAAGAGAACTGTAGTTTTTTACTTCAAAGCAAGATGGGCCTATTTCAAGGTATCCATTTTTTGCCAATTCTGTGAGTATGAAATGGCATCTTGTGATTTTAATTTGCATTTTCTTGATTACTAATGCGATAGGAGTGATTTTCATATGTTTGTTGACTGTATTTCTCTTCTGTGAAACGCCTATTTAGATCTTTTGCTAATTATCCTACTGAGACTTTTGTTTTCTTCCTTCCTGATTTTAAGGAATTCTTGATATATTTTGGATGCTGATCCTTTGACAGTTCTATGTATAACCAATGTTTTTCTTGCCTTTGATGGCTTTTTAAAAAATTCTTTATTGTTTCTTTCGGTGAGAAGTTTTAAATTTTAATGTGGTTGAATTTATTACAACTTTTTCTTTATGGTTTGTTCATTTTGTATCTTACGCAGATTAATCCAGGATCACTAATTATATTCCTCTCTGTTGGCAACAAAAACAATAAAGGAGTTTTGCCTTTTACGTTAAAAGCTTTAATGTAAATAGAATTGGTTTTTGTTTGTTATATGAGGATCTGACTTTATTTTTGTTTTTATGAATAATCCAGGGTTCCAGGGATCTAGTGATATAACGTAACCTCTGTCATATAGTAAGTTTTCTTACTTGCATAGGTCTCTTTCTAGGCTCATTGCTTCATTCCTTAGCTGTATTTATCTATCACTGTCCCAATAAACTATCTTAATTATTAACTACAAAATTGATAAGACAAATCTTTTCAGCTAGATTTTGAGTAGAGTCTTTGCTATTCTCAGCCCTTTGCTGAATGTTCATGAAAAATTCCTGGTCATGTTTTTGATTACATTTGGTGGTAAACCCGAGTTAGCCATGAAGTTTTAGTTTTTAAATATATTGCTAGGTTCACCTTGGTGTTAATTTTGGTTTGGAGTTTGTATCTTGATTCCTGAATGAGATTAGCCTATAATTTTCTGTCTAATTTTAGTATCAAGTTATACCAGCCTCACAGAATGTGTTAGGAAGTGTTCACCTTTTTTTCTATTAAGAATTTGTAAAAGATTTGGATAATCTGTTTCTTGAGTGTTCTGTAGCATTTGCCTTTAAAGCCCTTTCAGGCCTCATGTTCCCCTTTTGGTAAGATTTTTTTTTTTTAAACTAACAATCCCATTTTTAAACCATTACAGAAGAGACTTCAGTCTTTCTCTTTCTTTGTGGGTCAGTTTTGGAAAGTTACATTTTCTAAGAAATTTAAAAATAAGAGGTTATTACAATGTTTTTCTCATCTTTTAAGTGTTTGCTTCATCAGTAGATAGGGTCTCATTTTATTTGTAATATAATTTATATGTGCTTTCTTTTTTTTTTTTTTTCGTGTTTTGTTAGCTTATGCTTCTCTCTTTTACCTCCTTTCTTCAAATATCTGTGTTATTCTGTAGTTCTCTTTCTGACTTGTTGCTTTGTTCATTGATAGTTCTACCTTTTGCTCCTTCCTCAGAATCCCAGGGACGGTGGAGCCTGGTGGGCTGCCGTCTATGGGGTCGCACGGAGTCAGACATGACTGAAGCGACTTAGCAGCAGCAGCAGCATAATATAATTGAGTTAAAGTTATGAATATCCATCAAAGAACCACTTTTGATGCCTCCTAATAGTTCTGATAGTAGTATTTTCTTTGTGCTTTGGTTTTAAGTATTAAAAATTTTTAATTGTGATGTCTTCTTTTTGAATTATGTATTTTTAAAATTGCTTTTTGATACTGATATCTGTTAGTTTTAAGTCAGGAAAGCCTTTGTAACCCTCATACATTGCTGGAGGGAAGGTGCAGTCCCTTTTGAATACAGTCTGGCAGTTTCTCAAAAGATTAAACATAGAGTTACTATATAATCCAGCAGTCTTGCCCCTAGATCTGTACTCAAGAGAAATGCCAATGTATGTTCCCACAAAAATTTATGCATGCATGCTCATGGCAGCAATATTTAGCTATTTATAATAGCAGAAAACTGGAAACAGCTCAAATGCCCATCAGTCAGTGAATGCATAAATAAAATGTGATACGTACATATAATGGAATATTATTTGGCAATAAGAAAGAACACAATACTGATACATTTAACAACACGGCTGACATTGGAAACGTTATTCCAAGTAAAAGAAGCTAGTCTCAGAAGAACACATAGTGTATGGCTCCATGTATTTGAAATGTCCAGAATATAGAAATCTAGAGAGACAGAAATAGACAGATCATTGGTTGCCTAGGACTGGAGGGGATGGAGGTTTGGGAGGATAAGAGTTAGAAGATGTGGAGTTTCTGTTTGGAGTCATGAAGATGCTTTCAAATTGATTGTGGTGATGGACACCCAACTCTGTGAACTTACTAAAACACATTGAACTGTACACTTTACCTGGCTGAATTGTGTAGTATGTGGTTTTTCATCTCAATAAAACTGCTACCAAGGAAAACATCATTTTCTACTGAAATCACTGATAAATTATAATAGTCCTAAAGGGCTTCCCTTGTGGCTCAGCTGGTAAAGAATCCCCCAGCAATGTGGGAGACCTGGGTTTAATCCTTGGGTCGGGAAGATCCCCTGGAGAAGGGAAAGGCTACCCACTCCAGTATTCTGGCCTGGAGAATTCCATGGACTGTATAGTCCGTGGGGTCACAAAGAGTCGGAATGCCTGAGCGACTTCCGCTTTTCAGTTAGTTTACATTAGTGTATGTCAGTTCTCATTCTCTCTCCTCTCCCTCCCTCTCTCCCCCTTCTTCTTCTTCCTCCTCTTCCTCTCTCTCTCATTGGAAATGTTGACTTATTTATCAAGAAGGATCAACTTAATGAAAATTAATGGGGAACATTGATATGAACACAATTTTCCAGTTTACACCCCTATAGATAATGGTATACTGAGAGACAGAGATGGTGCAACCTTCAGAATCTGACAGTACTGACCACTTAGCACAAAGGGCATAGACTGTATGATTCTGAGTAAGCAGAATCTTAAAACAATACAAGCCCAGGGACCGTAGGAGCAAGTAGGCCGTAGGTAACACACCTTAGAAAAACGCCATAGATGAGAAATGGTCCTTAAGAGATGACGCCTGGCATGTGCCACTGGGGAGAATGGTATCAGATCTCCACAATGACGGATTGCACGGAGTGGCTCCTTTGGGGAGGATTTCACTTTATTCTCTGTTCCAGAAGCCCTGACCCCACCCTGCCTGTGAAGTAGGAACTTGCTTTGTAAAGGGGCACTGATCAAGAAGGTGGCCATTATCGAGCTGGGAGCCAGACATCTGAAGCTTATAACCGAGCACAATGGCCAAGGCTTCTTAGCCACGTTTCTAATTATATTCTTTCCTGCTTTTAGATAAAGGGACAAAGAAATCTGGGACTGACTTTTCAGGGTTTTCAGGCTGCTCTGAAGTGTTCCTTTTTAAAGTAGAGGGATGTAGTTTTGTTTAACAGCAGTGCTGTGAGCGGGGTGTGTCCTCTAAGACTGTCCTCTTGTGTACAATAGCATGTCGATGTCAGAGATGCATTAGGGGATGAAGTAATTCATTTGTTCTTTCTAATGAATAGTCATAATTTATAATTTGTACTAATCAAAAACCTTTCATCCACAAAAAACCAACAAGCTTTGCAAACATTATCCTCTCACCAACCTCTGAAGTAAGTGTCTTGCAAGTACAATTTTCCCTAATTTGCAGAAGGGCCAGGATAGAGAACATAGTGCAGAAATAGTTATTGATGTATCTTCAGCTCGAAATTTATATTTTGAAAGTCTCTTTGAACTTATTTTCATTAGTTATTTCAATGCTCAGGGAATATAATTTATCCTGAGCTACATAAGGGGTATCTGTCAAGTTGAAAACTTATCAAGTTAATGTATCCAGGTGTTTTTGATATTAACAAACGTAGAGGTGCTTGAACTTTGCAGCCACTTGGGAGACAGGCGTCCACTCAGTGCCCCACTGGCATCCAGCTTAATCGTCTCTGGAGCCCAGGTGTGTCTTCATATCGTGAGGCAGTCACGGTGGCGTCACCTGATGCAAAGCCGTCTAGTCTGTTCTCTAAAACACACCACACAGGGCTGTAAAGTTAATCTTAAAATAACACAGCCTTAGCAACTCACTTTGTCTTGTCACAAAATTTGTACCTGTGGTCCTTGAATTCAGGCTTTCTCCATTAAAAAAATATACAAAAAAACCTTGCTGCCATTTCTCTCACCTCCTCTCTATTGTTTGTTGAGGAGAAGACTTCGATATAATTTGATTAACGTCCCACCCCACCTGACCCTCCACACACAAAACTGAGGTCAGAGCTGACCCTTAGAAAACACACAGAACCCGTGTGCTGCTTTTGTAGACGGAAGGAGGGAAAGTTCCGTTCTTAGTCCCAGGAACCTCCTTAAAGCTAGCCCAGAGGGCTTCCTTGAAAGCTCAGTCAGTTCAAATGGCAGATGCAGACAGCTGGTGTGTATGTTTGTTCACCTTATGTACTGCACAAACGCTTATGCTCACATGCACGCACGCGCACACACACTCTGCTTTCTCTTTGCTCGGTAAAGCCTTCTTATGGGAGTTTCTGTTCCAATCATGTACCATGTGAGTTGCATCCAGGCATTCTCTCAGGGTCCAGTGACACGCAGGGCATCTTACACTCAGTGGTAGAAAGACACACGTCAGCATCTGCTGACTTGAGAGCCCCGCTCCATGTTTGTCAGGATTTCTAGGATCCTGCGGTGCTTGGGCTGCTGACGCCACCCCGTCATGCGGATTACCAGATTGGGCGGACAGCATGTTTCCCAGGTTGCAATGGGACCCTAGGTTCCAATTAGAATTAATATAGTAGAAGTGTCTTATCCACTGATTTTCTTGGATGATGATTAGTTATTTAGGGAAATTGGTTAAAGAGAGGGTGAATCTTTTTTTTTTTTTTTTCAAAAAGGCTTACAGAAACCTTAAATTTTTTCTTAGCTAAATGTAGCTTATGCCAGTCTTTAGATTTGGGGTCCCTGTCTTCCCTTCAGTCGTGGGTCCTCTCAGAACTGCCTCTTGTCTCCTTTTCCTAGGACAGTGGGGGTGGGGAAGAGTGCACACGAGACTGGGGCTAGACTCTTTACTCTGTATTGTGACTCTGCCCATTACTGGTGTTGTGATCTTGGTTGTGCCCTTTAAGTGCTCCATGCCTCATTGGCCTCATCTTTAAAATGGGTATATTAATAGTCCCTCCTTTATGGGCTTGCGGGAGGGTTAGATAAGTTAATGTTTGTGAACCGTGCCTCATACCGAGTAAGGTCTAAGTGTCCACTATTATTATTATTAGTGATTTCTAATGTTGCCTTCTTTCAAATCAAATGAGAACTTAAGGAGAAGTGGGAGCCATCTGAGCACATTTACCTGGATTTTAATGCTTTCCTCCTCAATCTTCTTTTCTTTTTCTCTTTAATTGCGGTAAAATATAGGTAAAATTTACCAACTGAGCCATTTTTAAGGCAAGGAAGCTGCGACTCAGAGAAGTTATGTGATTCAGTCCAATCAGGCAGTCTGGCTGCCTTGTCGGTGCCGTCGGCACGGCGTCTCAGTGCCTCACTGCTGAAACCGTTTGTTTTTTTCCTTGAGGCCTATTTCTGGGCTCCTAAATTAATTACTGGCTGTCACGAAAGACCTGCTAATCAAGACTAAAAGATTCCCAGCATCAATCAGATTCCAGCTGAATCTGAATGTATAGGTAGCCATTGACAGCCGTCAGGTGGGGGTTACCATTAGCCCCGTGTTTATGGGAGAGAGCCTGAGGTCAGGGAGCCTGGACTCAAAACCTACTATGCTCTGCCACCTACTGAGTGGCCTTAATTCAGCACATGATTTGACCTCACAGAGTCTCAGTCTTCTCATGTGTAAAATGGACGGAAGGAAACATGGAGTGACTGTGAAGACTTCCTGGTGTTTCATGATCTATAAAACTATTTGCCATCGTCTCCCACACTTTCTGAGGAACCGTTCACCGGAAAGTATAAAAAGTGCAGGGCAGAGTTTGGGTTAATGTGGAACAAGCTCCCTCAAGTCCCCAGGTGGGACTCTGGTGTTAGTTACTGTAGGACTGCCTGTGCTACATACACCCTTTTAATGTGATGTGCTTGGTATTAGTGTACAGGAGTCATAACTTTTTTTTCCCCAAGGCCTTGTTTCCCATCATAGGTTAAAATAACTTGAGGCAAAGGTAGTCTAGATAAATGCTCCCCGTGTTTGTTTTGTATCACCAGGATGTCTGACACGTGAAGCTGCCGAGAACGAGAGAGGCCTCAAGGTCCCGGGAGGCTGCGTTAGAGCTTGGTGTTACGAGTGCTGGCGTCTTCCCTGAGTCTTCGAGGCTGGCTTTGGTGCTGCCCCCGTGTGCTCCTGTAGACCTGAGCACAGCCTGATCCGAGCAGTGGTTGCATCATCCTGTACACTCCCATTTGCATGTTCCTCTGCCCTCCTGGACTGTGTACTCCTCTAGGCCAGGAACCGAGTTATTCATTGTTGTTTTAGCTGCACCCCAAAGAGTGCCCAGAGCCCATGCTAACTTCTCCATAAATACTTGTTGAATGAATTCCATCTCTGGTGGTCCTATTTCAAGCCCCATCCAGAAGTGGAAATGAGGCTGTTGGTGGGGATGTGAATTGTGCAGCTACTATGAAAAACAGTATGAAGTTTCCTCAAAAAAAATTTAAAGGTAGCCCTACCGTATGGTTAAGCAATTCCACTCCTGGCTGTTTATCTGAAGAAAATGAAAACACGAGTTCAGAAAGAGACATGCACCCTCATATCTGTTGCAGCATTATTTTCAGTAGGAACAACCTAAGTGTCCGTTGATGGATGAATGGATAAAGAAAATGTGGTTTAACATACAGCAGAATATTATTCTGTTATTAAAAAGAGTAAGGTCTTGCTATTTGCAACACTTCCACCTTGGATAGACCTTGAGGGCATTATGCTAAGTGAAATAAGTCAGAAAGACAAATGCCATATGATCTCACTTACGTATGGAATCTTAAAGCCCGCAAAAAACCAGAATAAGCTCACAGATATAGAGAAGAGCACGGTAGTGGCCGCCTGAGGCGGGGGTAGGGTGTGAGAGAAGTGAGTGAAGGCAAGAAAAAAAAACAAACCTGGTTGCTCAGTGGTTAAGAGCCCGCCTGCAGTGCCGGAGTTGTGGGTTTGATCCCTAGGGCAGGAAGATCCTCTGGAGGAGAAAAGAACGGCACACTTCAGTATTCTTGCCTGGAAAACTCCGTGGACAGAGGAGCCTGGCGGGCTACAGTTCATGAGGTTGCAAAGAGTCAGACACAACTTAGCAGCTAAACAACAGCAACATTTCTGAAACCTTCTAGTGACCGATTACGATACTTTCTAATAGTGGTACCAAATGAAGAGAGACACGAGACAATATTTAAAGCAGTGGAAGGAAAAAAATCGTTGAGCATGATTGACAGTTTATTGAAAGTATTTTTGTGTGTGTTTGTTCGTAAGGAGAACGTTACGCGGTACAGATCTAGTGCTTGGTGAGAACAAAACAGGAGAGTGAGTGCTGAGGGAAAGCAGTACTTTCAGGCAGGTTTCAATATAATCAGTTTCAACATAAATATCAAAGTGTATGTCTCCTGCACTTCTCTCTGAGGGGAAAAAAGCAACTGTAATGTGGTCTGTATGCAAAATGAATAGGCAGTTATTATCTTTGGATGATTTAAAGTACCTCTTCTGGAAACTCTGCGTGTATGGTGGGAGCTAGCAACGCTGAGCTTGAAATAGGGGTGCCTTTTCTCATCCATGTTATTATGAGTGAGAGCAGTTTTAGAATATGAAAAAAATACCTGACTTGATTTTAATGACCCCTTCTGTTGTCATGATTTCAGGGGTTCTCTGGCTGTCTTTTCACTCTGATTTAAATCGGCCCTAGGCAGTTTATCCAAAGAAGCCTATCTCTTCTTGGAAGGCAGTCCATATTGTTCTGTTTGTATTAACTCAGACCCTGAATGTTTGAAAGCTTCCGGCTTTGCATAGTGAAGTTCTGTTTTGACACATCTCATTCTTAGTAGTGCCACCCATCGTGAGTTTGTGTGCCTGACACATTCAATTCAGTTCAGTTCAGTCGCTCAGTCGTGTCCGACTCTTTGTGACCCCATGAATCGCAGCACTCCAGGCTTCCCTGTCCATCACCAACTCCCAGAGCTTACCCAAACTCACGTCCATCGAGTCGGTGGTGCCATCCAGCCATCTCATCCTCTGTCGTCCCCTTCTCCTCCTGCCCCCAGTCCCTCCCAGCATCAGGGTCTTTGCCAATGAGTCAACGTGCCTGACACATAGTAAGGCCAAAAAAACTGAAACATCAAAGTTTGGAGCAGAGAAAGATTTCTTGCACAGCCATGCAAGGAGAATAGGTAGATCGTGCCTCCCAAACCCTAAACTCCCCAAAGGGTTTCAGCAAAGCATTTTTAGAGGCAAGGTGGTGGGAGACATGACTAATTGTTGCAAACAAACTTCTTGGTGTTGGAATCCTTTTTCTTGCAGCTGACCATATAGGTCAGGTTGCAATGTTCCTGCAAACTTCAAGAAGACATTCTCTGCAACATTTTGTCTCTATATGCACCGAAACGTGTTGCACCTTTAAAACGTGTTGCACCTTTAAAGGTCAGAGCCTTGAGAATGGGCTGTCTATTTCAGGCTATAGGCAACAATCTTAGCTTGCAACAAAAGCAATAGAATACAAAGATTAAAATGAAAGCAACAGAGCTAATATGTTGTCACATTTGTTCTTTCCTGTTAACCATAGTATATGGATACGGAAAGACTAGTAATGATACCATAGATTTGATTACTACAGTCAGTCCCCAGAGTGCTTCCCCCTTTTATGTCTGTTATTTAGTGCTTTCAGCCACACTCCCAGATTGATGGGACAGGTGTTATTTCTCCCATTTTACGATGAGAAACTTGTGACTAGACGAGATTAACCAGCTTCTCTGGCAGGCAATGCCTTCAAATTCAGGTCTTCTGATTTCAGAGTCAGTGCCCAGTTCACTACTCCGCAATATCCTAAACCTTAAGCCTTCTCAACAATCGTTGTGGCGGAATGAGTAGACCCCAAAAGGCACAGCCTGGACCTGTGAGTAGAGGGAGGTAGGTCTGACTCAATAACGACAGGATATTCCAACAATGGCATGGATTACTTTGTGAAATTGCATATACCCTATCACTTGAAATGGTCGTTTGGATGTTGCAATGGGGTAAAACACAATATTGCATTAGGCTAGGTGACCTTTTGTGTACCTTACAATGCTGAGACTTTTGTTAAAATCATCTGTCTGGTTTCCTCTCCCTTGTTGTAGCCACATATATCAAATGCCCAATTTCATGGTTCCCTTTCCCAGCTTTCCATCAAAAGTACCTGTCAGGATATGTGAGGGTACATACATATGCCCAGGCCTGACCCCAGACCTCCTGTATCAGAATTCTAGCATGGTTGGAATGTGGAGTGTGGGGTGTGAGAGTATTTTTCCAAAAGTTCTATGTGATTCTAAGATATAGGGTTGTGAACCACTCTTCTGAGTAGCCCACTAATAACAAGATAGAAGCAGGCCTCACTTTGGACTTTTGGGTGGAATTTGGCAGCTTCAAGGAATCATAGTTTCTCAGCATGCAATACCATTTTTAGTATTAATCAAGCCATTGAATAGCACTGTGTTTTCTCTTGGATGCAAGGATACGGTGATCTCCACTGGGCAGGTTAGCTTTGCTGACATTTCATAATGCCTGCCTGTCTCCAGGGTGGGTGGGAGTTGGTGCCAGTCTAGGAAATAGACATTGATCAACTCAGTCACACAGGTCCTTCCATAAGCTTCCTGTTCTGAGAAAAACAGAAACAAAAACAGTTCAAAGAGGGTGAAGGCCAGCCTCTACAATCAGAAACAGTGTTTGTCGCTCAGTTGTGTTTGACTATTTGTGATCGCAAGGACTGTAGCCCACCAGGATCCTCTGTCCATGGAATTCTCCAGGCAAGAATTCTGGAATGGGTAGTCATTCCCTTCTCCAGGGGCTCTTCCCAATCCAGGGATCGAACCGTGGTCTCCTGCGTTGCAAGCAGATTCTTTACCACCTGAGCCACCAGGGAAGCTCCTACGATCAGCAGGTTGGATACGGAAACTAGTGAGCCGCTCACTCCTAGACTCATTACCTCCTAGTTAGCTTTGTAGCATTAAGAAACCTCAGGTAGCATGAAAAACTAATGGTTATAGCTTATTGTCTTCCTGAGGAATTTTCCTGATCAAGTACTCAACTGTGTTTATAGCATTGCTCTGAGAGAATGATCTCTGAAGGATTACACACCTCCCACCATGTCTCCCCATGGTGGGCCAGGAAAAAATTACAATTGCTCTAACGGTATTTTTTTTTCCCCCTACTTTTCAATCAATAGGATGCTTTTTAAAGCTTACATTTCTCTTTGGACACTTTAAGTGACTGATGAGACAAAAGGAAAAAAAAAAAAAGCCCAGATAAAATGATAGTAGAGACACTCCTCAAGTCCTGTAATGAACTCCACAGGGCATCCAATTTTGATGTATTAGGGATTTTTTTTATATAATGAGTACATTGTTGGAAATCACATTTTGTATCTGCAGGAGCTAGGGATGAAACTGAGCTGACATCTTGCCTCTTTTGTAGTTAATTAGCAAGAGGAAAGTAGTGGTTTGAATCTTGAGTGGTAAAGGGAGGTATTAGTCATCCACTGCTCCCCTTTCCCTTTCAACCACCTGGATCTTTTTCTGCGTTCTTTGATTTGGTTAGACGGTTTGGACTGGTTTTGTTGGCCGGGAAAGATGAGGGGAATTGAAGAACCGTTATTATTTAATGAAAAAATAACTGTAGCTCACTTCTCCCCTCCATCTTGCCTGTAGGATAAATAAAACAGATCGGGTCTCTTTCCTCCAAATAGCAGTTCTTTTACCTGGACTCAGACAATAAGCAGTACTGGTACTACGAGAGTCTTTAGTTGTCACTGAGTTAACATTTGCCACCATTAAATCCCTAGCACTTGGTACGGTACTGGAACTTAGTTAGTATTCAGGAAATATTTATTAATTAATGAGTAAACAAAACACTGTGTTGACCCGAACGGCAAGGTATTCACTTGCATTCATGGTATCTGATCACTTTCTCCGGGTACTGTTGTGTTATTCAGCCACGAAGCCTTGTCCGACTCTTTGCAGCCCCAAGGACTGCAGCACGCCAGGCTCCCCTGTCCTTCACCATTTCCAGGAGCTTGCTCAAACTCATCCTACTTACTGTGCTTTCTCCTGGGCATCATGCCTCTTCTCAAGGTCTCGTACTCAGGGAGGGCTTTGTGGAGGAAGCAGCACCTCAGAGGACCTTGAGAATAGGAGAGGACTTGGATTGCAGATAACTGGAGGGAGTGCACTGTGGGCTTCATGTGGGGCAGCAGGATCTGGGGGTGGAGGTGGGGTGTGGAGTGCCTGGGTCAGGAACACGGCATGCGGAAATGAAGTTAGCATACCTCCAGCTATGGAGAAAGAGACCTGGTGAGCAGGTGGGGCTTGGGAAGGCAGAGGACAGCTGTGGGGGAGGCAGCAGGGAGGGGCTGCCTTGTACCCTGGCCACATTCTGGTCAGTGGCCTGGAGGCAAGCCCAGTGCTAACTGTGTGATCACTCATCACTGCTGCCCACCAACCTGCAGGCACATGGCTCTGGCCAGAGAGAGGGGCCTCCCACGCTCCCAGCCCAGGGTCCAGGGGGCTTCTGCTCACCTCAGTTCAGGCAGCTCCGTGCTGTCTCCTGCCTGCACCAACTGTGATGAACAGAAGTTCTTATAGGAAGGAAACTGTCACAACCATAGCATGGCTGTGTCGTGTTGTTCAGTTGCTAAGTCGTGTCCGACTCTTTGCAGCCCCATGGACTTTAGCACACCAGGCTTCCCTGTTCATCATCTCCCAAAGTTTGCTCAAACCCACATCCATTGAGTTGGTGATGCCATCCAACCATCTCGTCCTCCGTCATCCCCTTGTCCTCCTGCCTTCAATCTTTCCCAGCATCAGTCTTCCAATGAGTCGGCTCTTTATATCAAGTGGCCAAAGTACTGGAGCTTCAGCATCAGTCCTTCCAATGAATATTGAGGGTTGATTTCCTTTAGGATTGACTGATTTGATCTCCTTGCTGTCCAAGAGACTCTCGAGTCTTCTCCAGGGCCACAGTTGGCAGTATGGTAGCACACAGCTCCTCCAGGAAGACGAGATCACAGCCTCAGGTTATGCTCCTAGAGACCTTCGAGAAGTTTCTTTTTACCGAAACTGACCGCTCTTTCACTGTCATTTTATTCCTGATTCTAAAGTGGGGAATCACACTTGAAAGTCACAGTCTTCCTCCACCACCCTACACATGATCAAAATTGTGAGCATCTGGGGTCTTCATAGTGTAGAAAAACGCCGGACCTCTGTCCCCATCAGGGCCAGAATGTGCCAGCTGGGACTGCGTCTCAACACCTGGGTCAGTGGTTGTAGACACTTGACCAGTGTTTCTGTTAGTTGAATGGATAAATAAAATCAGAATTATCCACCTGCAGAGATACATGTTTTCTTCTCTAGTTTAATCCTTATGAGACTCAGAAAGGTAGCAGCACTAGAAGCCTCCTGTCTGTGCATAGAGAGCTGGCCTCTTCCCCGGAACCTCCCCACATGTGACCTCGCTTGGTCTTTATGACTCTTCTGTCACAGAGATTATATTTATTCTCATCTAAAATACTAAGAGACCTGGGATCACAGTCCAGAGAGTGTTGAACTGCTTGTGAAAACTGTGGTTTAAGTTATTGCTTGTGGCTTTGATTTTCATTCTAAGAGTTCAGCTTCTAATAAGACATAGAGACTTAGACTCCTGTGTGCCATATTTGCAGATGAGAAACTGAGGCAGTGAGTGGCGAAGCAGATGAAAGGCCTTCGACAGTGGGTGTGGTGGGGAGCTGGGATTTGAGCCCCCTTTCTCCTCCCTCCCGGGGCACACAGCGGCCAGGTAGCAGTGTGCCTGTCACCAGAGCACAGCGCTGGCCACTTGCTACCACCCCCTGCCTCCTCTGCGTCCCACCAGCTACCCGCTTCTTTTCTGGTCTCCTCTTCTGGGGAGGCCACCTCTCTGCTTGCTCTTCTCCTCACCAGCCGCCAGTAGAGACAGTTCATGGGGCAGACCTGGAAGAGTTGAAGATGGTGTTTTCCCTGTGGGATGGAAAGCAGTCGCAGAAGACTTTCAGAACTGGCTGATTTATCTTGGGGTTCTCTTTAAACACACCTGGTTCTGTGCGTGCCTTGGCTTCCACAAAGCTCTGGCTGACTCCAGGTGTGTGATTTTTCTGCTCCTGGAGCACCCCCATGTGTGTCTTCTGCGAGGCTTTTTGTCTTGTAAGGAATAACTGTCCACACTCTACCCCTTGATGTTCTTTCACCTCCCTTTGACATCACGAGGTAAAGCAACAGGGGACATGCTCAGAAAAGACACTTGTCCTTTGCATTTTTCCTCTCAAGGTACTTTGAACGACAACATTAAAGCACCTATAATACTACTGTGAATTGTTAACAAGCACATTTGCACGTCACATCTGTCATGCTATTTACACGATGTTATGTGAAGAAATGACTCAAAGTATTTTAAAGATATAGCCTTTCATCTTTGGAAGCACCAGAAACTATTTGCAGATTGGGCTTGGGAATCAAATTAGCCTAGCACATCGGTGAGTTCTTGGAGGCATGGGCATTTCTGTAAGTGGTTGCTGGCCCCCTTAATCCTTTTGATCATTTGCACTGTGTATTTTTATTCAGGCTCTTGTACTTTGGAGAAATAAAATAAAGAAACTTAAAGGTGAGTTTGACAAGGGCTTCTCCACACTGTTTGTCAATGCAGATAGATCCTGAATTTTAATAGCAGTAGCTTCTTTTAAACAACCAAGGCTCTTTAAACATCTCTACAAACAATGTCAGTGCTCAGATTATGTCTGAAAGTGTTTGCTGGTGAGGGGAAATCTTTCCTGACCCTATATTGCAACCATGAAAGAAGACGCTATCCTGAAAAGTTGTCTTGACCACCTTGATGTCAGTTATCCCCACAGCTGCGGGCCACTTCCTGTGTAGCATTTGCTGGCATTGATGACTTCTTGTGACATTCAGGAGCCGGCTTGGAGTCAACAGAGTAAGCCAGACTTTCTACCTTCAGTTGAAACGTGGTTGACTCCTCACTGGATCCTGCCGTTTACTGGCTGCAGGATGTTCTGTGAGAAAACTTGTGGTGGGGCCTTGGTTTCCTCATCTGTAAAATGGGGATGACATCCCTGTTGTGAAATTGTGGGGAGCAACATCTGTGCACCCGTATTCATAGCAGCACTATTCACGAAAGCCTAAAAGTGGAAGCAGCCCAAGCGTCCATTGACAGAGAGATGGATAAACAAATGTGGCATGTCTGTGCAATGACATCTTATTCAGCCTTTAAAAAGGACATTCTGACGCAGGCTTCAACCTGGATGAATCTTGAGGACATTCTGCTGAGTGAAATAAGCCAATCACGAGAGGGAAAATAAAATATGATTCCACTGACATGGGGTTTAGAGGAGTCAAATTAGCTGAGACAGAAGTAGAATGGCAGTCACCTGGGACTGGGAGAAGAGGAAATTGGGAAGTTAGTGTTTAATGGCTATAAAGTTACAGTTTTGCAGGATTAAAAAAATTCTGGAGATAAATGATGGTGATAGTAGCTCAACGGTAAGACTCTACTTCATTCTGAAGGAGATCAGCCCTGGGGTTTCTTTGGAAGGAATGATGCTAAAGCTGAAGCTCCGGTACTTTGGCCACTTCATGCAAAGACTTGACTCATTGGAAAAGACTGTGATGCTGGGAGGGATTGGGGGCAGGAGGAGAAGGGGACGACCGAGGATGAGATGGCTGGATGGCATCACTGAGTCTGAGTGAACTATGGGAGTTGGTGATGGACAGGGAGGCCTGGCGTGCTGCAGTTCATGGGGTCGCAAAGAGTGGGACACGACTGAGCGACTGAACTGAACTGAACTGAACTGAGTACCACTGAATTGAACACTTAAAAATAGTCAAGATAGTAAATTTTGGAAAGTGTGTGTGGGTTTTTTTTTTAATCTCAATAGAGAAAAACTGGGGGAAAAAAGTATGAGCATTGAACAACATCCAGTAGGTAAGTGCCTCCCATATTATCAGTGCTCAGTAAATAGTAGCAGCTTCTACTAGGATTCAGAGTTGTAACGCATGATTCCGTGATACCGCCTCGTGTGGCCGTGCCATGGTGGGTTTCTTTTTGTTTGACTTCTGGATTTCTCATGGTACTTCACCACTGTTAGCAGTAATGACGGAACGAGTTTTTGTGTTTATATCTTTGAGGTTGATTTCCCGGGTCACTGTTAATCAAGGAGAATTCATCTTTGAGGCGCTTGCTTCATATGCCCATGGGGTTTCAGAAGGGTCCTGTCATCTTCACTGTCACCTGCCAAGGACACCTCACCGTGTCCTCATCAGCACTACGCGTGATCTTAAGCAGTTTTACAAAGTGACGTGAGTAGGAGATGGTATTTTAATGTTTAAGATGCACTCATTTGCTTTTATCTGATTACTGAAACTGTTGAGAACTTTTCATGTCTTGATCTGCTGGTAAGTCACTTCAGTCGTGTCCGACTCTGTGCGACCCCATAGACGGTAGTCCACCAGACTCCCCCGTCCCTGGGATTCTCCAGGCAAGAACACTGGACTGGGTTGCCATTTCCTTCTCCAGTGCATGAAAGTGAAAGTGAAAGTGAAGTCTCTCAGTCATGTCCGACTCTTAGCAACCCCATGGACTGCAGCCTTCCAGGCTCCTCTGTCCATGGGATTTTCCAGGCAAGAATATTGCAGTGGGGTGCCATTGCCTTCTCCAATGTCTTGATCTACATTTATTTTTTTCAGTGTGCATTGCCTGTTTACATCTTTTGCCTGTATTTCTAGTATGGTTTTGGTGCTTTTATTTTTTAAAAACAATTTTTATTTATTTTAAAATTTTATTGGATTATAGTTGCTTTACAGTGTTGTGTTCATTTCTGCTCTGTAGAGCTATATGTTTACATGTGTTTGTGTTAGTTGCTCAGTCATGTCCGACTCTTTGTGACCCCATGGACTGTAGCCTGCCAGTCTCCTCTGTCCATGGAATTCTCCAGGCAAGAGTACTGGGGTGGGTAGCCATTCCCTTCGCCAGGGGATCTTCTCGACCCAGGGAGAGAACCCAGATCTACTGCATTTTTCGGGCAGATTCTTTACCATCTGAGCCACCAGGAAAGCCCCTTAAGTTTACGTACATCCCCTCTTTCTGGATTTCCTTCTCATTTAGGTCACTACAAAGCATTGAGTAGAGTTCCCTGTGCTATGCAGTAGGTTCTTATTAGTTATCGATTTCAGTGGTTTTCTTATCTAAGTACTTTGTCACATTTGTAACACGTCATTTTTAATATTCAGTTTTACTAGTTATGTAGTTGAATCATCATTCAAACATTTCAAAACACAAAATAGTAAAGTAGATTTAAAATGGTTTTACAATAACATGGTTATTATCCTTAATGAATCTTCTTCCCATAATCCCCCTGTCATACTTATCTTGTCTATTAGCCTAACATCTGTTTAGATGTTAATTTACATGACTATAGTATCTGAATTAAAATTACGTAGACTGACCAATTAAGAATAAAATATTAATAACCCAACATAAAGAAGGCATAACAAAATTAGAGAAAATAAATGATTACAGTTATTAATAAGCATGACATTTTACCTCACTAATAATTAAATTCATCAAAAATAAAATGACAGGCTTATTAATATCTTCCATCTATAAATTGGTAGGGATTAAAAACACTGTGATGGTAACTGAGACCGACCCTCAGATATGCTGCCAAAGGGGAGAGAAAACTGGCTCAACTTTAACGACTAGCAGGAAACTTAAAAATGTTTATAAACACTGATTTAGAAAATTCACTTATATAACTGAGGCTAGAGGCAGCCTCAGAAATGGAGAAAAAATATTTACATTCATAAATAAAAAGAAGATTCAGTACAAATGCCCAATGACAGAGAATAATTGAATAAGTAATAAAACAGTCATGTTTGGAGTGTTAAGTATCTATTATGTATGTATAAATGGTATTTACTAAAAATTTCAGTGGTGGGGAAAACACTCACAATGTGCTTTTAAGTGGAAAAGGCATGATACAGTGATTATAGTGAAATAAGTTGTGTGTCACGGTGTGTGTGTGTGTGTGTTTCGTGTGTGTGTGTCTCTTGCACCTCTAGAAAGAAATGTATAAAAAATACTGAAAGTACTTATCTGGTAGGAGTGCGGATGATTTTTATTTTCTTTTTTATACTTCTGTGCATGTTCTGAGCTTCATTTTGTTTACAAATCATTGTTTCTACAATCAGACATATATTTTACTGTTAAGGAAGACTAAGGATGATGAGTAAATCCCTCTTTTACTGGATTCATGTTCACTTTGCTCTCATTGCTTTAATGCATTGAACAGAATCCTGGACAAAGAGTCAGGAGGTGTTTTCTCAGGTTACGGTCCAGAAATTTACTAGGTATATGGCATTGGGAAAATCTAACTTGTATGTGCTGCTGGTGGTGTTTTTTAGTTGCTAAGTTGTTTCTGACCCTTTGAGACCTCATGGGCTGTAGCCTACCAGGTTCCTCTGTCCGTGGGATTTTCCAGCAAGAATACTGCAGTGGGTTGCCGTTTCCTTCTCTAGAGGATCTTCCTGACCCAGGAATCAAACCCACATTTCCTGTGTCTCCTGCATTGGCAGGCAGATTCTTTATCACTGAGGCACCTTAACTTGTAAAATGGGGATTTCTACCGTCCCTGCACGTACCATTGGAGGATTGTAAGAATTCAGGTGGAAATACCAACGTAGACGAAAAAACTTTGCAAGCCAAGATGCAAAGGATTCCCGAAACCACCGTGAGGTTTGATAACTTCTTAGAAGGACTCACAGAACTCAAAAGCTGTTATCCCCACAGTTACAGTCGGTTACAGGAAAAGGATACAGATCAAAGTCAGCTAAAGGAAAAGTCACACAGGGCAGAGTCTGGAAGGGCTCAGGGCAGAGAGAGCCCCTGTGTCATCTCCTTCTCGGCCTCTGTGTGTGACACTATGCAGAGCATCGCCACCCAGGAACCTGGTGGTGTCTCAGACTTTAGTGTCCAGAGTTTTTACTGGGGCTTCAGTACATAGGTATGATTGACCGATTGCCTGCATGGTTGAACTCAGGTTCTAGGTCAACCAATACCATGTTAACCCACAGCCCCCTCCCTCAGTCACATGGTTGGCCTTTCTAGCCTCACAGCCCCTACCCTAAGACTGTTAGCATAGCAGCCCCTACCCTAACCCTACCCTAAGAATAAGTGTGGCCAATCTCTACCCTAAGAGCACCGGTGTGGTGGCCCCTCTGTAAATAAACACACTCCTATCAGGTATGACCTAGATTACCTACGAGAGTCAAGGCAAAGACCAACTACCTGTTTTCAGTTCAGTTCAGTCACTCAGTCATGCCTGACTCTTTGAGACACCATGAACGCCAGGCCTCCTTGTCTGTCACCAACTGCTGGAGTTTACCCAAACTCATGTCCATTGAGTCAGTGATGCCATTCAACCATCTCATCCTCTTTCGTCCCCTTCTCCTCTTGGCCTCAATCTTTCCCAGCATCAGGGTCTTTTCCAGTGAGTCAGCTCTTTGCATCAGGTGGCCAAAGTATTGGAGTTTCAGCTTCAACATCAGTCTTTCCAATGAACACACAGGACTGATCTCCTTTAGGATGGACTGATTGGATCTCCTTGCAGTCCAAGGGACTCTCAAGAGTCTTCTCCAACACCACAGGTCAAAAGCATCAATTCTTCTGCACTTGGCTTTCTTTATAGTCCAACTCTCACATCCATACATGACTACTGGAAAAAACCACAGCCTTGACTAGTCAGATCTTTGTTGATGAAGTAATGTCTCTGCTTTTTAACATGCTGTCTAGGTTGGTCATAACTTCCCTTCCAAGGAGTAAGCATCTTTTAATTTCATTGTGGACCAGGCTAAAGTCCTTACTAGGACTTCCCAGCAGGTGCAAGTAGTAAAGAATCCACTTGCCAGTGCAGGAGGTACAAGAGTTAACGGTTCCATCCCTGGGTTGGGAAGATCTCCTGGAGTAGGAAATGGCAACCCACTTCAATATGTGACCAAAAAGAGATGGAAAACAAATTTGTGGCAGGGTCTATTATTTACTGGGCTTCCCAGGAGGTGCTAGTGGTAAAGAACCCCTCTGCCAATGCAGGAGACATAAGAGACGCCGGTTCGATCCCTGGGTCAGGAAGATCCCCTGGAGGAGGACATGACAACTCACTCCAGTGTTCTTGCCTGGAGAATCCTATGGACAGAGGAGCCTGGAGGGCTACAGACCATGGGGTCACAAAGAGTCGGACATGACTGGAGCAACTTAGCACGCTATTATTTATTATAACACTGAGATAAGAGAGGATAGGATTTCCACAGGTACAAGTGACAATGCAAATACGTTCTTCGCCGACCCACAGAACCTTGGGGACCACCTTTGAGAAGGGAATGTGCTAACAGGGGTGCCGCAGAGAGACATTTGCTACAGTCGTTATCTACCGCAGAGAGGAATTAGGCTGGGGAACCACTTACCTGCGGATGGGTCTAAGAACCTGACCCTCTTCTCAGTGTTAACAGCACAGCAAATATGTCTCTCTGTTAACAAATGTATCTAATGTGAGTGAGTTACAAGCCTGTTTTTTCACCGGTTCCTTTATCTGGCCCCATCTCCCTCTGTAGTGCAGCTAAGCTTGCTACCTCCAGCGAGGGGGCGCTGATAAAAAGAACCTGGCTCGTTTCCCTTTGCAGAGTTTCAAATCTCTAGCACCATGTCCAGTTGGATCCATAAGGTTTCATAAGAGTGAGGTTAGAACAAGGAAAACCCAAGTTTATTTTCTCATGAAATAAAGAAAAAAATTAGAGTACAATAAAGAGAAAGATCCTCCTCAGAAAACTTGCTGGAGGACAACCTCGTGCTTTTATGGGAAAAGAGCCGGGGACAGAGGCTCAGAATGAAAGTGTTCAAGTACAGTTGTCTTCAGAGGGAAGAATTTCAGCCTTTGTCTGGTGGTTTTTGGGAAACAAATAACTTGTCATAAATCGATGTTGTCAGTAAATTGGGGTTGTATGTTCTGTCTCTTTCAAGGAAAAACTGGCCACGCAGAAGTAGTCCGGGTGGTGTACCAGCCAGAACGCATCAGCTTTGAGGAACTGCTCAAGGTCTTCTGGGAGAATCATGACCCGACCCAAGGTAGATGAGTGAGCCAGTATTTAATTATCTTACTAATTACAGCTGGGATAATTAGTGTTTGAGCTGCGCGGAAGAGATGAACCTTGAAATCACACAGGAGCTCAAGAATATGATTGCAGACATTTATTGACGGAGAAGGGGAGGGGCTGGGGAAAAGAGGGCGAGAGAATAAAGGCACAGCCCCCGTCTGCGCCCCTCCCTCCTTTACAGCTGTCAGGGGTGGGAAAATTCCCACAGAGAAAGACGCCAGACAATAGAGATTCATTCACCTTTGATTATTGCATTATTCCTCCTTAATGCAGTCTTTTGTCTACAAAATTAAAGTGTCTTTCTAGCAGCTCCAAAGTTTTCCTGATTTATGGTTCCTTTATTTCCCTGAATTTAGCCTTTCTCATCTTTTGACGTTATCAGCCTTTTTTTTTCCCCCCTTTAAATGTCTGAGGGTGATTTAAAAAAAAATAAATAAAGGTAAAATGCAGTATGCAATGGGTTCACAATGTTTGGGTTATTTAAATGTTTATTTTGTCTTCTTTGGAATTTATTGTATGGAGATATTAATATATTTGGGCTGTAAACAATGGTGGTCAGGAATTTTATTTGAATGCACACACAAGCGAGTATCTCATGCTGGCAAATATCATTGTAATATCCAATAATGGAGCAGTTTCCAGACTTCAACTTAACAGCCTTACAAACACTGCTTTGCCAGTGTGGTGATCTGATATTATGAGTCTTATGAACTGAAAATTCCTATATGTATGATATGATTTTCACAAACCCTGTTAATTTAGCAGGCTTCCCTGGTGGCTCCGACGGTAATGAATCTGCCTGCAATGCAGGAGACTGGGGTTCGATCCCTGGGTCCGAAATGGCCATCCACTCCATTATTCTTGCCTGGAGAATTCATAACCTACATCAAACTAGGCTGAGAATTCTGTTGGCTTTAACAAAATATTTGGGCTTCCCAGCTGGCACAGAGGTGAAAGAACTTGACTGCCAATGCAAGAGATGCAAGAGACGTAGTTTCAATTCCTGGTTAGGAAAGTCCCCTGGAGAAGGAAATGGCAAGTCACTCCAGTATTCTTGCCTAGAAAATCCCATGGACAGAGGAACCTGGCAGGCTACTGTCCATGGGGTTGCAAAAGATAGCAATTGGTCTATTTAATGAAAATAGTTTTCCCTTTGGTGTCAGGTCTTGTGGGAGTGGGTGAGTGGTGTTGGCTCTTTCCTGATGAATGGATGTGTTCTTCCAAACGTGCATTGTGTCTTGGGGTGTAACCGTACCAAGATCCAAGCAACCCCAGAGCCAGGTTGGTAAGTCCTGAGTCCTGGTTACACCTGAGTCCAGGGTGATTTCCCAGAAGGCAAAGGTCAGAGCTAAGGCAAGAACAGCAACATGATCAGCAGAGGAGCCAGGGTCAGGCAGGTCCAGGCTGTAGGCTCATCCAGCAGGGTGACTGAAGGTGGGAACAAGGCCAGGAGCAGGTTCTCCATGACCGTCAAGTCTGGTTGACGTGGGGGGATGAGTCCCTGGTGGGGAAGCAGTGAGATGGGGGGCAGGGGAGGTATAGGACTATTAAGGGCAAGAATACTGTCATCAGAAGGTACAGATGCCACCCTGATTTGGACTGCCACACTGTCACATCGTATAAGAACGGCAGGCCTGATGGCTTAGACATCCATGGCTCAGTAAGAAACTGATTGGTGAGCTCCATAAAGAAGGGGGGTGACGGCCAGGATCAGTCTGAGGAGCCTTTGATTCAGAGGCAGCAGCCTGTTGCTCAGAGCTGAGGGTCAAGGCAGGATGCTGGGGGCTCCGGAGTTCTAAGTGGAGACACCTATCAGGAGCCCAGGTGAGCCTGAAGTCATGGAGCAGACAGGCTCTATGCAGGCCCACAAGGCTGGGTATGTGGCCTTGGCCTGGCTACCCATGTCCTGATAGAACCACCTTGTTCTTGGCCTCCACAACGTTTTAAAGCAGGTGAAGTCTGCCATCTACTTCTCTCTCCTTACTCCTCTTAATGTCTTACCCATTTTATCATTTTCAGGGGATGGGGATGTGAACCATTTTTAATGGTTTTTATTGAATTTGTTACAATATTGTTTTCATTATATGTTTGGGTTTTTTGGCCCCGAGGCATGTGAGATCTTGGCTCCCAGACCAGGGATTGAACTCGCACCCCCTGAATTGGAAGGTGAAGTCTTAACCACTGGACCGCCAGGGAAGTCCCTACCCATTTTGTCACATCTTTAATTAGTGCACCTCAGGTCACTAGTTCTCGCCCCTGATTCTCAGGGGAATTCCACCTGCAAAAACATTTTATTAGAACTTCTTGTTCTCCCCATCCCATGGATCAGATTGGTCTCTACTTTGGAAATTCTTGGTTTGCTCTCAGTATGAATTTGCTAGGGCTACCATCATAAAGTACCACAGACTGGGTGGCTTAACCAACAGAAATGAATTTTCTTACAGTCCTGGAGGCTAGGGGCTGAAGTTGAAAGCATTGGCAGGGTTGGCTTCACGTTGGCTCGTCAATGGCTGTCTTCTCATACAGCCTTCCCTCTGTGTGTGTCTGTGTCCTAATCTCTTTGTGTAAGACTGGACTAGGGCCCACCCAGATGACCTCATTTAATCTTAATCATTAAAGACCCTGTCTCCAGACTCAGTTACACTCAGATTAGAGCTTCAACATGTAAATTGTGAGAGGAGGGGGACGCACTTTAGCCCATAGCACTGTCTGATAATGCAGCATTTAATAGGTTGATGTGCTGGGTTTTCAGAAGTACTTTTTTTCTGACAGGGTGTTCATAGGCTTATAGACTGAGAGAGACTGATCATCTGTTCCAGCCTCAGCTTCAATCCTATGAGTCAGAAGATGAAACTGCTCATGGTAGGGGTCACAGACAATGGGATTGGAGTATTGAGTGACCTATTCTTACACTAATATTTTGGACAAATTATACATGTAGGAGGAGAGTTTTTCTACCCTTGTGTATACTTGTTTCTGCTTGGAGTAGTGCTTCTTGCAGTGTACACAGTCATGCATCAAATTCCAAGGCATCTGACCGTCCCACATTATTATTAGAATTTATCTTTTAGATAGTTCAGTGTAATGGGTCACGGCAAGAGTCTTTCTCTGCCTTTTAGGGTTTCCTATGACCCTTCTGGAAATAGGGCCCATGGAATGATCCATATGATCTAGGCCTGATCAGTCACAGCATCTTTTCCTGTTGTTATCAGTGTTCAATCCAAACAACAGGCATGTGACTCCAGCAGAACCAACTAGGGTCTTTCCCTGGGAGTGTTGTATGTTGTCACTTGGCTATGGATGCCGGGGGAATAACCCACGCAGAGCACGTGACCATGTGGTCCCCAAACTTCCCCAGACTCCAGACACCACAGCAGAGCCTGACGTTTAGATCTGGGTTCTGGCCCCAGCTGGACCTCTCCCCGACCTCGCAACCTTGGCCAAGACACTTAATCTGAAACTCTGTTTTCTCATCTACAGAAAGGGGAAAATAATGTCTATCCTGCCCACTTCTTGGGTTGTCATAGGAATGAAATGAAACCGTGCGAAAACCACTTGAAAGAACCATGGTCAAAAACCAGGGTCAAGAACCCTACAGGTGATGGCATTATAGCTGTGTCCTTCTCAACACAATACAGTGTCACCAGAGTTATTTATTCAGTTTTGTTTCCTTGATTTCTGTGGGGAACTATTTGCCATCTGCCTACTATAGTGTGGGTTTTCTACCACAAAAGCTGTTCGGTACTTCCTGCTAGTTGGAAAGATTTCTGCGTTGCTTGCGTTCTCATTTGGTGGTGTAACTGCTGGCGGTGATAGTGATGAGGCTGACAGACAGAAAGCTCCTTATTTTGCTGCTGCTACTGTCCTCAGAAGAACCAGATAAAGCCCCAGCCTCATGCCTGCTCTGCATCCCCGTACCTCGTAGGCTCTGTGCATGAATTCCATCCTTCTGGTCCTCCTGTTTCTGCATAGGAATGCAGGTCCCAGACCCTGAACCTTGGGCCAAGCCACAAACACACAAGTTCACAATGTGGAGACTCAGCTTTGCCTTACTTGATTGCATACACCTGACTTCTCTATTCCAAGCTGTTTCACTCTCCTCGACCCTGAAGGAAAGGACAACACATTTATGAAGTACCCCTTATGGCCCAGTCTCAGTGGTAGATGCGTTATACCTATAACTTCATTTAACCCCTACCATAACCTGATGAACTGGGGTTTACTGTCTTCACTTAACAGAAGAGGAGAAATGAGATTCCAGAATACTGACAGTCTTGCTTGATGGTGTTGACAGTATTTGAACACAGCTCTGACCAAAGCCCATATCTATTTTCTTTCCCCTACATTGGAGGGATCCATGCTTCCTGATGAGGAGGACCGCTTCTAAGGATAAGCATTGTTTAGGATCCCCCATGTAATATAGCTGTGCCCCTAACAACCTTTTTAAAGCAAATATATGAAGATGCTACTACAAATTTAATCATGCTGTAAATTGAATGCCCCTTTTATTAACCAGCACCATGTCACTCACCTCTGCAAAATGGAAATGCTCCCATGCATAACGTGCTCAACAGTCACTAGGCCACACCTGCTGCCCAGTTGGATGTATGGACCTCTGGTAGTAGCTCCAGACCTTCCCAGGGACTAGGGCACAGACTGGGAATTTCTCCAGTGTACTACCAAGGGAGCAGTGGCCTTTCTGCAGAGGCCTTCTGGCTGAGACTGTGAACTGAACCCAATATCAGTTTCCCCATTTCTAAAGGATTGGCATTTCAGCTGGATGTGCAGCCACCAATAAAAACAAAATTTCCCAGACTCTGAGTGCCTAAGTATAGCCACATGTCCAAAACCAGACTAGAAGAGCCTGAGTGCAAGTGACAGTGTGGACTTCCGGGTTAAGTGCACTTAGAGGAAGGGCAGGTGATGTCAGCTTCCGGGTCCGGTGCACACAGAGGAAAGGCCGTTCTCTTCCTCTTTCTCCCTTCTCACATACTGCCTGCGGTTGCAGTGATGACTGTCTTGGACCACAGGGCTGTGGGCCTCACCCTTGTAATTGAGGACCTACAAGACAGAAGTTTCCAGAGTCAGTACCACAGGCTGGACTCTATGCAAGAACTGTCTTCTCTAAGCTACTGTTATTTTGGTTCATTTTAGGCCTTTTTTTTTTTTCTTTTTTTTTTCTCCTACAACAGTTGTGCTAATCCTTACTAAAATAGCTTTCAATATAAGCTGGTGATGAACTCCCAGTCACTCCTCTGAAGATCTTAATTAAAATGCTTCTTAATTAAAACGTCTTTAATCAAATCTGTTAAGAGTATGGACTCTAGGGTTAGAGGATATGGCTTTACCCAGTCCTGCCACATGCTGTCTGTGTGGCCCGGAGAAGCTAACAGTCACTCGTCGCCTCTTTTCTCTGTGCCTGACCACCGGGTCCCAGCTCTAATTGCTCTCATCTGGCTGCCATGCTAGCCTCCACCTAGCCTTACCCTTTCCTGATCTAGTACTCACAGTGACCTGTCAGAAGCACAAAAGGGAACTATGTCCCTCTCCTGATTTTTCTTTGTGATGATATACACACTCTTCAGACTTCCTGGGTACCTCAGTAGCAAAGAATCTGCCTGTAATGCAGAAGCTGCAGGTTTGATCTCTCGGTCTGGAAGATGCCCTGGAAGAGAGCATGGCAACCCACACCAGTATTCTTGCCTGGAGAATCCCATAGATAGAGGAGCCTGGTGGGCTACAGTCCATGGGTTCCCAAAGAGTTTTACATGACTGAGCGACTAACCCTTTTGGAAAGTAAGCTTCATATTAAATAATTTTTCAGCCGGATGAATGAACCTGTTTTCCCATCTGTACAATGGTTGTTCTCCCTTCAGTGATGTCAGGATGTATTAAGGAATGTAGTCTGTTGTGCAGAGCCCAGTGCTGGGTACAGAATAACGATACTGTATATAATAGCCACCATCCTCATCCTGCCCATGCCCTAAAGAGCCATTTCACCAGCTCCCATCCATCTGCCTTGCTTCCTCTTGTACCCCAGTACTTCTCGGTTTTTTTCTTTCTCATTTCCTCCGTCTCATGTTCCAAACACCCTTGATCATCCCTTACACTTGGTTCTTACCCTTTATCCTCAATCAGCATTCCTTTTCCTTTCATGCCCACCCTCTACCCTTCCACAGGGAGCTCCCAGTTGTGCTCAGTAGCTTCATCTGTCTGCCCTCATGGGCCACATTGTCTCTGGTGTTGGTTTCATGGAGCCCTAGGACCACATACCCTAGCTTGCTGCCTTCCCCTCAGAGCCAACAGTAGGGGATTAATGTGGTTTCTCAGCTTGCAGTTGGAACTAGAGACCCTAAGGACGCTTCTCCATTCAGTGCCCATGGGCCACACATTCCCCCCTCCCAGCCTACTCCCACACCCTCTGTGCAGCATTGTTCAAGGCGCATGGTTCCCAGGAGGTCCCCAGAAGGTCAGGAGTGGGGCTAGTCCACTCCATCTTGAGCAGGTTTGCTTCATAGCCTCTCTCCAGGTGCATCGTAGAGAAGCCAGTGCTCTGTGCTGTCTACTGAGCAACATTAATTGGAGAGGAAAAAAAAAACCCTCTTGTATTTTCTCAACAAGTTGCCATTTAAGTGCTGCTGCTTTATATATTTGAACTTGCCAAATTAATATCTGAACTTCGTTGTGCTGACCCTTTTAAGTTAGTTTTTTGAAAATAAGTCTCCGGCTTTGAAGGACTATCCGTTTTTTACCCCACGTACAAGGAGTCTATCATCTGCAAATAATTAGACAGTGGGAATTATATTGTATTGCTAATGAGCAGATGTGCATACTTATAGTGGAGGAACAGCTGCACACATACAAAATGCAAAAACGACCCAAACCCAGCATTATGAATTCTGAAAGGGATTGCATTCTTTTAAGAATTTCAGAAACAGGAAAAAAAAAAAAAAAGAAAGAAACAAAGAATTTAACTGATACTTTTCTTTATTAATTGTTCTTTCAGTCGTACTTTTCCTTGCATAACATTATCACACATGGACATAGCATCTTTGCTACTTGCAAATGTGCTATTTGCACTTTCAAATCCCTCTCTCATATAATACTATAAAGCTTATATTTAACATTTTTCCTCTTTCTAGTGCTCTAAGGGTTTGGTGCCTACAGACTCAATGACAGACTCCTATTGGGTGTTTACCCTGGGCTGGGCATAGTGCTAGGTTCTTAATGTGCCTGTGATCCCATCTGATCCTTAAAGCAACGCAAAACTAGGCAGTCTTAGACCCATTTTACAGATGAACAGATGGGCCCAGGGAGGTGAAATGATTTGCTGTGATTTCCTCTCCAGTTAGTACATTATTGTCAGAGCTTGGATCTGGACCTACCAGTTCAATTTCAAACCTTGTGTTACTTCCATTGTATGGTATGTGGTCCTGGATTGTCACAAGATGCTATGGACTGACAGAATACACAGCTGCACCCTAACCTGCAACAGCAGCAAATTATCCAAGGAAGACTGTCTGTCCTCATGAGCACCTTGTAATAGCTCTTACAATGTTGTAATCCTTTTATGGATTTTCAGTTTGAAAAAGTTCAAGTGGACTTTTTTTGATACTATAAATCAAAATTTGTTTGTAATGGATAGTGTGGTAGCAGTGTGTGTGTGTGTGTGTGTGTGTGTGCACTTGCTCAGTCATGTCTGACTCTTTGTAGCCCCATGGACTGTAGCCCTCCAGCTCCTCTGTCCATGAGATTTCCCAGGCAAGAATACTGGAGTGGAGTGGGTTGCCATTTTCTTCTCCAGAGGATCTTCCTGATCCAGGAATCAAACCCATGTCTCTTGAGTCTCCTGCATTAGCAGGTGGATTCTTTACCACTGGCACCACCTGGGAAGCCCCAGAAGAGTTTAGGAATGCTACTCTCTTTTGTCAGCCTATACAAAGGGCACGTATCTGAGAATTTCCCTTGAAAGATGTGATTGGATCAGTGAATTCAAATAGATTTTTGCAGACTTTCAGCCAGGAAGAATTCCACATATCTTAGATGGGAGTGGTTAGGGGATTTAAACTTTGCTGATCAATTCCTGAAATAATGTAAAATCAGTAAGAAATGAAGTCAGAAGAATTAATTCACATAAAAGAATATTAAATTAGATAAGAGGAAAAATTAGAAATGATAACATTGGCAGAAACTAGAATTTCCAGGTTCTTAAATGGCAGACTAGCTATTTGGATCAGCTATCTCATCAAAAGCCACTCAACATGTTGGATAAGATATAAAAACATATTAAAAGCATCACATCAAAATACTGATGAAATGATTATGAATTACCATGTTAAAACTGAAGGGAACACAGGAATCTAGAAAGATAAACAGGGGGCTAAAACCCTTTTGCTCTAGAAAGTTTGCCAGTTCCAGAAGAGTTGAGTCTTGAAGGCCTTATTAATCAAACTACAATGAGATGTCCCCTCACCTGTCAGAATAGCTAACATCAGAAAGTCTACAAATAACAAATGTTGGCCAGGATTTAGAGAAAAGGAAACCCTTGTTCACTCTTGGTAGGAATGTAAATTGGGGCAGTCACTAAGGAAAATAGTATGCAAGTTCCTCAAAAAAACTAAAAATAGACCTGCCATATGATCCAGCAATTCCACTCTTGTATATGTATCTCCCCAAAAGAGAATTGAAAACATTACCTTGAAAAGATACACGCACCCAGTTTTCATAGCAGCATTATTTACAGTAGCCAAGATATGGAAGTAACCCAAGTGTTCATTAATGAATGGGAAGAGAAGTTGTGGGTGTGTGTGTGTTGGGGGGGGTGGGTGTGTGTGTGTACGATGGAATATTACTCAGTCGTAAAAATTATATGCTACCATTTGCAACAGTGTGGATGGACCTAGAGCGTATTATGTTTAGTCAAATAAATTAGAGAAAGACAAATGCTCTATGTTGTCACTTATATGTAGAATCTAAAAAATAACACAAACAAATGTGTGTAACGAAACAGAAACAGACTTGCTAATGTAGAGAACAAATTAGTGCTTACTAGTGGGGAGATGGGAGGAGAGGGGTAACGTAGAAAGTTAAAGTACAAACTACTAGGTATAAAATAAATAAGTGCTGCTGGTACTGCTAAGTCACTTCAATTGTGTCCGACTCTGTGCAACCCCATAGATGGCAGCCCATCAGGATCCCCTGTCCCTGTGATTCTCCAGGCAAGAACACTGGAGTGGGTTGCCATTTCCTTCTCCAATGCATGAAAGTGAAAAGTGAAAGTGAAGTCGCTCAGTCATGTCCAACTCTTCGTGACCCCATGGACTGCAGCCCACCAGGCTCTTCTGTCCATGGGGTTTTCCAGGCAAGAGTATTGGAGTGGGGTGCCATTGCCTTCTCTGATAAATAAGTGCAGGTCATCTAAAACCCCCAGTCCCAACTTCGTGGGCCACCTAGCCTGGCCTTTGAATGAAGTTTCTGAAAACCAAGCAAAGCTCCAGGGTGAGCTTAACATGTANCTTCTGTCCATGGGGTTTTCCAGGCAAGAGTATTGGAGTGGGGTGCCATTGCCTTCTCTGATAAATAAGTGCAGGTCATCTAAAACCCCCAGTCCCAACTTCGTGGGCCACCTAGCCTGGCCTTTGAATGAAGTTTCTGAAAACCAAGCAAAGCTCCAGGGTGAGCTTAACATGTAGGCTGTAAATAAATAATAAAACCTGCCAGCTTCCTGGCCAAGAACTCCAGGCAAATTTGTGCTGAAATTCCATGTGAAACTAATGCATTTTCTACCTCCTAGTCCCTGCTGCACTGTCCAGGTCACTCACCCCTGTGCTCTGGCTTTGACTCAAGGTCAGTAGTTGAAACCACAGTGACAAAGAGTCAGCTAACTTTTGCAGAAACAAGAGCAAGTACAAACACCCTAAGTAGCTAAGTTGTGTCTGATTCTGTGATCCTATGGACTCCACTATGAATGGAGGAATGGGGGCTCCTCTGTCCTCCACTACTTCCTGGGGTTTGCTTACATTCATGTCCATTGAGTCTGTGGTGCTATTTAACCATGTCATCCTCTGCTGCCCCCTTCTCCTTCAGTCTTCCCCAGTATCAGAGTCTTTTAAATACAACCCAATGTCAAACAGCCTGAAACCATGGATAATAATGTATGACTGCAGGACAACCTCCTTGTGTTAAGAAGTAAACACCAGGGCTGGCAGAGGGATGGTGGCAGAACCTGTGGGCTAGGTGGGAAGCTCACCCTCCATGAGGAAGGGAACTGGGGACCCCTGCTGCCAAGGATTGAGGAGACACCTGGAGGCCAAGGGTCTGCTGCTGCTGCTGTGTCGCTTCAGTTGTGTCCGACTCTGTGCGACCCCATAGACGGCCTCCCACCAGGCTCCCCGTCCCTGGGGTTCTCCAGGCAAGAACACTGGAGTGGGTTGCCATTGGGGTCAGGCTACCACTATCTCCTCCAGCAGCAGACACCATAGAGATCATGCAGTCGGTGGGTGCACTGGCCACCAACAGCAACCCTGCGCACAGGTGGCAGTGTAGAAGCCAGGACGGGAGCTTCCAGAAGTACTTTCAGAAAAAATAAGAGTGAACCTCAGTACGCAAACACAGGAAACTGAAAAACCACAGTAAACCTTGTTACTGAGTTTGAGAGCAGAAGAGAATGCAATTATACACTTAACAAGTTCTTTCCATATCTGGATCCCTGCCTGTCTATAATCAATTGTCCTTATATGGAGAACTGAGTCCTAAAATGTTGCAACATCCTTGAAGTTATGCCAAGAATTAAAGTAGTGTGTGGCTTATCTAGGAGGTAAAGATGGGAATGGCTTCTGCTTGGTTGGTGCCCTCTTGAAGAGAAATACTTTTGTCCAGCTTAAGATCAAGCCCTGAGCCTTTGAAGTGGGAGCACTGATGCCAAGACCCTGGACTACCAGAGAAGTAACCCTAGGGAGTATCAAATAGTGAGAACTGACACAAACGAAACCACTTGAATACAAGACCCAGCATCACCCAACCATCAGTAGCACCCTGGGCAGGATGTCTCATCTAAGCAAAAATCAAAACAAAAATACAAACACAATCATCAGCAGACAGGATTACCACCTCACTCTTGCCCATCAGAGGAAAAACAAAGAAACAAACAAAAACTCAGCAGAAATCTCATGCTATGTAAAGCTTACACAAAACAAAAAGGAAGGAAGAATTCAACCTTCTTCAAGGAAATAAGTCAACTTTCCTTGGACCCTGGGAAAAGGAGACTTCAAAAACAATAAGTTAAATAAATAATGAAAAGGCAGAGAAATACTACACAGGTGAAGGAACAAACTAGAAACTCAGAAGTCCAAATAAATGAAGAGGAAATAGGCAAAATACTTGAAAAAGAATTCAGAATAATGATAGTAAAGATAATCAAAAACCTTGAAAACAAATGGAGAAAATGAAAGAATCAATTAACAAACACCTAGAAGAATTAAAGAATAAACATACAGAGACAAACAACACAATTACTGAAATAAAAAATACTTTAGAAGGAATCAATAGCAGAATATCTGAAACAGAAGAATGAATCAGTGAGCTGGAAGATAAAATGGTGGAAATAACTTTTGAAAAGCAGAATAAAGTAAAAAGAGTGAAAAGAACTGAGGATAGTCTCAGAGACCTCTGGGACCATATCAAATGCACCAAAATTTGAATTATAGGGGTCCTAGGAGAAGAAAAGAAAAAGAAAGGGTATGAAAAAATTTTTGAAGAGATTATAGTTGAAAATTTCCCCAACATGGAAAAGGAAATAGTCAATCAAGCCCAAGAGGCACAAAGAGTTCCATACAGGATAAACCCAAGGAGAAACATGCCAAGACACATACTAATCAAACTAACAAAGACTAAACACAAAGAAAGAATATTAAAAACACCAAGGAGAAGCAACAGGTAACATACAAGGAAAACCTCGTATGCTTAACAGCTGATCTTTCAGCAGAAACTCTGCAGGCCAGAAGGGAGTGGCAGGATATATTTAAAGTATTGAAAAGGAAAAAATCTACAACCAAGATTACTATAACCGGCAAGGATCCCATTCAAAATTGATGGAGAAATAAAAAGCTTTTCAGACAAGCAAAAGTTAAGAGAATTCAGTACCATCAAGCCAGCTTTACAACAAATGTTAAAGGGACTTATATAGTCAAGAAATACAAGAGAAGAAAAAAAATCTACAAAATCAACCCCAAACAATTAAGAAAGTGGCAATAGGAACATATATATCAATAATTACTTTAAATGTAAATGGATTAAATACTCCAACCAAAAGACACAGACTGTCTGAATGGTTGCAAAAACAAGATGCATATATATGCTGTCTACAAGAAACCCACTTCAGACCTCAAGACACTTACAGACTCAAAGTGAGAGTCTGGAAAAATATATTCCATGCAAATGGGAAGCTAAAGAAAGCTAGCGTAGAAATCTTCATATCAGACAAAATATATCTTAAGATTATAATAGATAAGGACACTAAATAATGATCAAGGCATCAATCCAAGAGGAAGGCATAACAACTGTAAATATCAATGCACCCAACATAGGAGCCCCTCAGTACATAAGAAAATCACTAACAGACATAAAAGGAGAAATTGACAGTAACACAATAATAGTAGGAAACTTTAACACCCTACTCACACCAATGGACAGATCATCAAAGCAGAAAATTAATAAGGAAACACAAGTCTTAAATGACACATTAGATGAGATGGATCGCATTTATATCTTTAGGATATTCCATCCAAATGCAGAAGAATGCACTTTCTTCTCAAGTGCACATGGAATATTCTCCAGGCTAGACCACATCTTAGGTCACAAATCAAGCCTCAGTAAATTTAAGAAAATTGGAATTGTATCAAGCATCTTCTCCAACCACAATGCTATGAGACTAGATATCAATTACAAGAAAAAAACTGTAAGAAACACAAACACATGGAGATTAAACAACATGTTTGTAAGTAACCAATAGGTTACTGAAGAAATCGAAAGGGGAATAAAAAAAATTTCTAAAAACAAATAGCAGTGAAAACACAACAACTCAAAACCCATGAGATGCAGCAAAATCAGTTCTCAGAGGGAAGTTTATAGTGATACAGTCCTACCTCAAGAAACAAGAAAAATATCGAATAGAAAAACTAACTTTACACCTAAAACAACTGGGGAAAAAAAGAAAATTTTTATATATTAACAATGAAAAATCAGAAAGAACAATTAAGGAATCAATCCCATTTACCATTGCAACAAAGCAATTAAATATCTAGGAATAAACTTACCTAAGGAGACAAAAGAATTGTACACAGAAAATTATAAGACACTGACGAAAATTATCCTCAATGGTGAAAAATTGAAAGCGTTTCCCCTAAAGTCAGGAACAAGACAAGGGTGCCCACTTTCACCACTACTATTCAACATAGTTTTGGAAGTTTTGGCCACAGCAGTCAGAGCAGAAAAAGAAATAAAAGGAATCCAGATTGGAAAAAAAGTAAAACTCTCACTGTTTGCAGATGACATGATCCTCTACATAGAAAACCCTAAAGACTCCACCAGAAAATTACTAGAGCTAATCAATGGCTGTCTCTNAAGTTTTGGCCACAGCAGTCAGAGCAGAAAAAGAAATAAAAGGAATCCAGATTGGAAAAAAAGTAAAACTCTCACTGTTTGCAGATGACATGATCCTCTACATAGAAAACCCTAAAGACTCCACCAGAAAATTACTAGAGCTAATCAATGGATATAGTAAAGTTGTAGGATATAAAATCAACACACAGAAATCCCTTGCATTCCTATACAATAATAATGAGAAAATAGAAAGAGAAATTAAGGAAACAATTCCATTCACCATTGCAACAAAAAGAATAAAATACTTAGGAATATATCTACCTAAAGAAACAAAAGACCTATATATAGAAAACTATAAAACAGTGGTGAAAGAACTCAAAGAAGACACTAATAGATGGAGAAATATACCATGTTCATGGGTCAGAAAAATCAATATAGTGAAAATAAGTATACAACCCAAAGCAATCTATAGATTCAATGCAATTCCTATCGAGCTGCTGCTGCTAAGTCGCTTCCGTCATGTCCGACTCTGTGCGACCCCATAGACAGCAGCCTGCCAGGCTCCCCCGTCCCTGGGATTCTCCAGGCAAGAACACTGGAGTTGGTTGCCATTTCCTTCTCCAATGCATGAAAGGAAAAGTGAAAGTGAAGTCGCTCAGTCATGTCTGACTCTTAGCGACCCCATGGACTGCAGCCCACCAGGCTCCTTCATCCATGGGATTTTCCAGGCAAGAGTACTGGAGTGGGGTGCCAAGCTACCAACGGTATTTTGCACAGAGCTAGAACAAATTTCACAATTTGTGTGAAAATACAAAAAAACTCGAAGAGCCAAACCAGTCTTGAGAAAGAAGAATGGAACTGGAGGAATCAACCTGCCTGACCACAGGCTCTACTACAAAGCCGTAGTCATCAAGACAGTATGGTACTGGCACAAAGACAGAAATATATATCAATGGGACAAAATAGAAAGCCCAGAGATAAATCCATGCACCTATGGACACCTTATCTTTGACAAAGGAGGCAAGAATATACAATGGAGAAAAGACAATCTCTTTAACAAGTGGTGCTGGGAAAACTGGTCAACCACTTGTAAAAGAATGAAATTAGGAAACTTTCTAACACCATACACAAAAATTAACTCAAAATGGATTAAAGATCTAAACATAAGACCAGAAACTATAAACTCCTAGAGGAGAACATAGGCAAAACACTCT
>SJYA01001210.1:1544922-1559288 GCA_006410615.1 Neotragus moschatus | reverse complement strand
AAAGACAGCCTTCAGAATGGGAGAAAATAATAGTAAATGAAACAACTGACAAAGAATTAATCTCAAAAATATACAAGCAACTCCTCCAGCTCAATTCCAGAAAAATAAATGACCCAATCAAAAAATGGGCCAAAGAAATAGACATTTCTCCAAAGAAGACATACAGATGGCTAACAAACACATGAAAAGATGCTCAACATCGCTCATTATTCAGTTCAGTTCAGTTCAGTCGCTCAGTCATGTCCGACTCTTTGCAACCCCATGAATCACAGCACACCAGGCCTCCCTGTCCATCACCAACTCCCAGAGTTCACTCAGACTCATGTCCATCGAGTTGGTGATGCCATCCAGCCATCTCATCCTCTGTCATCCCCTTCTCCTCCTGCCCCCAATCCCTCCCAGCATCAGAGTCTTTTCCAATGAGTCGGCTCTTCACATCAGGAGGCCAAAGTATTGGAGTTGCAGCTTCAACATCAGTCCTTCCAATGAACACCCAGGACTGATCGCCTTTAAGATGGATCTCCTTGCAGTCCAAGGGACTCTCAAGAGTCTTCTTCTCCAACACCACAGTTCAAAAGCATCAGTTCTTCGGCGCTCAGCTTTCTTTATAGTCCAACTCTCACATCCATACATGACCATTGGAAAAACCGTAGCCTTGACTAGACAGACCTTTGTTGGCAAAGTAATGTCTCTGCTTTTGAATATGCTGTCTAGGTTGGTCATAACTTTCCTTCCAAGGAGTAAGCATCTTTTAATTTCATGGCTACAGTCACCATCTGCAGTGATTTTGGAGCCCCCCAAAATAAAGTCAGCCACTGTTTCCCCATATATTTCCCATGAAGTGATGGGACTGGATGACATGATCTTCGTTTTCTGACTGTTGAGCTTTGGCCAACTTTTTCACTCTCCTCTTTCACTTTCATCAAGAGGCTCTTTAGTTCTTCTTCACTTTCTGCATAAGGGTGGTGTCATCTGCATATCTGACGTTATTGATATTTCTCCCGGCAATCTTGATTCCAGCTTGTGCTTCTTCCAGCCCAGCGTCTCTCATGATGTACTCTGCATGTAAGTTAAATAAGCAGGGTGACAATGTACAGCCTTGACATACTCCTTTTCCTATTTGGAGCCAGTCCATTGTTCCATGTCCAGTTCTAACTATTGTTTCCTGACCTGCATACAGATTTCTCAAGAGGCAGGTCAGGTGGTCTAGTTTTCCCATCTCTTTCAGAATTTTCCACAGCAGGCATACTGACAAAAAGTAAAACGTCTGACATTAACAGACTTGAATGAATTGGTAAACATTTAGAGCTCTGAGCACTCTCATGCATTGATGTCGGTTTATTAATTGGTACACCTACTCTGGAAAATGGCTCAACATCTAGTTAAGATGAGGACATGCAAACCTAACAAACCAAGAATTTTATTTCTAGGTACGTACTCAAGTGAAAGTCATGCAGCATGTATTACAGAATGCAGGTCTTAGCAGCACCAAGCTGGTAATGTTCATCAGCAGTAGAATGGATAAACAAATTATGATCTATTCATACACAGGGATATTTCAAAACAATGAAAATGAAAAAAAAAAACAATTTCATGAACATAACAGTGAAAGATTAAAACCACTGTATAACTTCATTGATGTAATTTTTTTTTTTTTAAGGTGATGACTGTTATAAAAATCAGGTATGGTTACTACTGAAAAAGGGAAGGGACTGTCATCAGTAGGGACACATGGTGGGTTGTCAGGTTGCTGATGATGTTCTGTTTCTTGACATAAGTGGTGGTTATGTTTTCACTTTATCATAAAAATGTACAGTAATATATCTTGCCATATATAGTATGAGAATATTAATGTGAATTCTTTAATAAACTGCGTTTACATTTTATGTAGTTTCGTACATGTATGTACCTTTCTGCATTCAGATCTAGAAATTGGCATTGCAATATTGATTCCTGGTGCTTGTGCTTGGTTGTGTCCGACTCTCTGTGACCCCATGGACTGTAGCCCACCAGGCCCCCCTGTCCATGGAATTCTCCAGGCAAGAATACTGGAGTTGCCATTTCCATCTCCAGGGGATCTTCCTGACCCAGGGATCGAACCAGTGTCCCCTATATCTCCTGCGTTGGAAGGTGGATTCTCTACCACTGAGCCACCTGAGTAACTTGTTGATTCCTACTTTTGTTAATAATATGAACCATGCCCATGATGAAAGACTAGCTTTGTGAATGTATGTGCACATACGTGCTTGGTACTGACTCAAATGTAAATGTCTTATAAATCTAATTTCATGCCTAATGTTCTGTAGGGAAATACTTTGACTGACTTAATGCTAAAAAACCTTAAGATTTGGATAAGAAACGGTGACATAGAAGTTTTAACATTTTGGAAATTTTCATACATTTTGATGATAGTCTCAATATTTCAAGATTCATTCATTGGTCAAAATTGGGAGTTTGTAGTACAAGTGGATATGGAGTCCCAGACATTCTTTAAAAAGATATAATAGTTTAAAATAGTTCCTTCACCCAGCCACAAATAGAATTTCCCTTTCATAAAAGCAAAGCTATATTAAAATGATTTCTTTTTCTTTTTCTTTTTTTTTTTTTTTTTGCTTTTTAGGAAGAAATCACCACATCTTTTCAAAATAATTTATTTATGTTTACGGAAGTAGTGTTTTTTCATTACTGAAAATCAAATCCTTCTTTTTAGGCACAGAGTGAATATTTGACACCTCTGTTACATAGCAATTTTCTTTCATCCCTTTCGAGATACGGTGTGTTAAAAAAAATAGAATATTGGGAAATGATAGGGAACACGGAGTATTTCCTTTTAGAAGGGAGCCATGTAATATCTTTCATAGTCCAGTACGTGCTACTTCTTCTTCTTTTTTTTTTTTTTTACTTAAGTGATACATAATGTACAGGTTGAGGTTGTTGTGTTTGTTCAGTTTCTAAGTCATGTCCGAGTCACTGCGACCCCATGGACTGCAGCACGCCAGGGCTCCTTGCCCCTCACTATACCCCAGAGTGAGACAATAGTGGTTAAGAGTGACTTTGTAGCTAGCTAGTTTCCCATCAGCACTGGCATTGGGTAGGCCCTTAACCTTTCTCTGAGTGTTAACTTAGTGTTTTAACTTTAAAATGAGATGTCATTTAAAATGGACAGAATTAATTTTCAGTCAGGTAAAGTGAGATAATTCCATATGAATAAGACTTGTCTCAAATACCTGAATTAAAGTCCAGGTGTGTCAGGAAGGGTCACATGGGTGGTAATAAGAGGTGCCATCCCTTGCTGTGAGGGATGCTGGTTCATCTACCTGTTGGAGGACTTCAGGGCCCAGTGAGGTCTTGTCTCGATTATTTTGAAACCACAGTGAGATACTATTATATGTATTTGACACTGGCTAAAATTAAAAATGACTGACCATGCCAAGTATTTAAGTGGATATAAGACAACTGGAGCCTTCATACATTGCTAGTAGGTAATGGAAAATGTTATAACCACTTGGGGAAAGCTTTTTCAGTTTCTTAAAAAAAAAATGCACCAGCCATTCCACTCCCAGGTGTTTATCCAGGAGAAGTGAAAGTGTTTATACAAAATGAAAGCATATATACAAAACAAGTACGTGAATGATCACAGTAGCTTTATTTTCATATCCAAAGGCTGCAGAGAACCCAAATGTCCATTAGTATGTCAGTGACCAAACAAATTTGGTGTAGCCAATCAGTGGAAATTCCCTGTGGCTCAGACAGTGAAGAATCTGCCCACAGTGCGGGGGACCTGGGTTCAGTCCCTGGGTTGGGAAGATTCTCTGGAGAAGGGAATGGCTACCCACTCCAATATTCTTGCCTGGAGAATCCCATGGACAGAGGAGTCTGGTGGGTTACAATCCATGGGATCTCAGAGAGTCGGACACAACTAAGTGACTTATATTTAACTAATCAATGGAATACTGCTCAGCAATAAAAGAAAGGAACAGACAACATAGTTGAGTTACAGAAAAAAGGGTACACACTACATATAATTCCAATTGTATAAAATTCTAAAAAAAAATACAGATGAGTCTCTATAATGACAGAATTTAGACCAGTGTCTGCCTTGGGCTTTAGGGTAGGGGCTGGGAGTGGTGAGAAAGGACGATCTGAAAGGGGTATGAGGGGCACTGGACTCATACCCATACAGTGGGTACATACTCATACACTGTCTAAGATTCCGCACCTCCAGGGCAGGGTGCATGGGTTCCATCCCTGGTTGGGGAACTAAAGTCCCATCTGCAGCCAGAAAACAGAGGGGAGGTATGAGGAAACTTTTAGAAGTGTTCATTATCTTGACTGTGGTGAGGGTGATTTCATGGCTTATGCATATGTCAAAATTGATCAAATTGTACAATTTAAATATATACCATTTATGATATGTCAATTATACCTCAATAAAGCTGGTTTTAAAAGGATCTAACCCAAATTGGAGATCCAACCAATCCATTCTGAAGGAGATCAGCCCTGGGATTTCTTTGGAAGGAATGATGCTGAAGCTGAAGCTGCAGTACTTTGGCCACCTCATGCAAAGAGGTGACTCATTGGAAAAGACTCTGATGCTGGGAGGGATTGGGGGCAGGAGAAGGGAACGACAGAGGATGAGATGGCAGGATGGCATCACTGACTCGATGGGCGTGAGTCTGAGTGAACTCCGGGAGTTGGTGATGGACAGGGAGGCCTGGCGTGCTGCGATTCACGGGGTTGCAAAGAGTTGGACACAACTGAGCGACTGACCTGAACCCAAATCCTTACTATATAGATGATGCATTGAGGCCAGAGAGGTTAAAATGTGTGGATTCTAGGTGGATCCATGTTCATTCTAGTGATCACAGCTTGCCTCTCTGCATTTGTATCTGTTTGTTGATACACTGTAGACATTTCTCTGTTGATACATTATAGACATTTCTGGAAACTGAGATCAGGCTCAATGGTCTGTGTTATAGCTAAAGCTCTAACAAGTTTCTTGGACTCAGCTAGATGCCCAATGACTCTTTTTCTTGACAGAATGTTTAACTTTGTAAGCACTAGGTCGAAAACTTCTCCTCCTTGAATTTCTGCATTAGAAGTCACAAGGGGACAGGGGAGGTGTGTTTATTGAGCTTCTATGTAAGACACCTTACAACTCTGTGGAGTACACATCACCATTCCCATTTTCCCAAATGAAGTCACCGAAACTTAGATGGGACTAGTGCGTTGGCTGAGGTTGCACAGTTAATAATTGCACAGAGGTGGAATTAGAAACAGAACCATCTCTTGACAGAACTCATGCCAGTTTCTCTGCTTCATTCAGCAGACATGGCTTGAGATCTGTTTTTCTCCCTAGCAACAGTCTGTAGAGGAGAACACAGATTTATCCTGGTAGGAGTCACGCTGTTTCTGCATCCAACGTGGGTAGTCCTCTAATGAAGTTGCACCTTTGAAGTTCCCTAACACAGTCAGTAACCCTAGACCCAAAGAAATGTGTCCTTCCTTGCCCTGTTGTTCATTATCAGCTGATGACTCCTAAAATTTCTTAAAATAATTACCTCTCAACAACTCATAGTGTGAAGTCACCTTTGAAATTCCCACGTTCACACATATTTCTCATCTCTCAAGTCTGAATATGTGAAAAAGGGCTAGCACCCAATGAGGAGCTAAAGTTTAGAGGGCTACTGGGTAGATGAGAAGTCATCTGCTCAGTCTTTTTGCTTCATTATAGACCAAGCATTTCTCTTTTTTCCAGCACTTTCTCTGGCCCCGCTGAGAGAGAGGGAAATCTAAGAGCAGTCTCAGGATGGCTTGTCCCTTTCAGATCTCATTTGGAGAAGGTAGATGGAGAAACCTCAAACAGTTGGTGGATGCCAAGAGGTCAGTTCTTTCCAAGCCCAGTCCCCATTAGTCAGTGTAGAGAGGGTTCTGGAAGAATTTTAAGCACAGGACGTTGTTTCTGAGCCAGTTATTCTCTCTTCACCCCCTGTAGCAAAGTCCATTGTTTACTTTCCTGGGATGTGAAGACAGCCAGCTGATGTCAATAATTTCTCTTCGTTTTCCCAAAGCCAAGTGGAAGGCACAATGAACTCTGCAATGCTCATTGAATCAGTGTGAAAGAGAGCTCTGGATTTTTTATGATTATGCTCACTCAGGGACCCACTGGAATCTGTGGNGGAGATCCAACCAATCCATTCTGAAGGAGATCAGCCCTGGGATTTCTTTGGAAGGAATGATGCTGAAGCTGAAGCTGCAGTACTTTGGCCACCTCATGCAAAGAGGTGACTCATTGGAAAAGACTCTGATGCTGGGAGGGATTGGGGGCAGGAGAAGGGAACGACAGAGGATGAGATGGCAGGATGGCATCACTGACTCGATGGGCGTGAGTCTGAGTGAACTCCGGGAGTTGGTGATGGACAGGGAGGCCTGGCGTGCTGCGATTCACGGGGTTGCAAAGAGTTGGACACAACTGAGCGACTGACCTGAACCCAAATCCTTACTATATAGATGATGCATTGAGGCCAGAGAGGTTAAAATGTGTGGATTCTAGGTGGATCCATGTTCATTCTAGTGATCACAGCTTGCCTCTCTGCATTTGTATCTGTTTGTTGATACACTGTAGACATTTCTCTGTTGATACATTATAGACATTTCTGGAAACTGAGATCAGGCTCAATGGTCTGTGTTATAGCTAAAGCTCTAACAAGTTTCTTGGACTCAGCTAGATGCCCAATGACTCTTTTTCTTGACAGAATGTTTAACTTTGTAAGCACTAGGTCGAAAACTTCTCCTCCTTGAATTTCTGCATTAGAAGTCACAAGGGGACAGGGGAGGTGTGTTTATTGAGCTTCTATGTAAGACACCTTACAACTCTGTGGAGTACACATCACCATTCCCATTTTCCCAAATGAAGTCACCGAAACTTAGATGGGACTAGTGCGTTGGCTGAGGTTGCACAGTTAATAATTGCACAGAGGTGGAATTAGAAACAGAACCATCTCTTGACAGAACTCATGCCAGTTTCTCTGCTTCATTCAGCAGACATGGCTTGAGATCTGTTTTTCTCCCTAGCAACAGTCTGTAGAGGAGAACACAGATTTATCCTGGTAGGAGTCACGCTGTTTCTGCATCCAACGTGGGTAGTCCTCTAATGAAGTTGCACCTTTGAAGTTCCCTAACACAGTCAGTAACCCTAGACCCAAAGAAATGTGTCCTTCCTTGCCCTGTTGTTCATTATCAGCTGATGACTCCTAAAATTTCTTAAAATAATTACCTCTCAACAACTCATAGTGTGAAGTCACCTTTGAAATTCCCACGTTCACACATATTTCTCATCTCTCAAGTCTGAATATGTGAAAAAGGGCTAGCACCCAATGAGGAGCTAAAGTTTAGAGGGCTACTGGGTAGATGAGAAGTCATCTGCTCAGTCTTTTTGCTTCATTATAGACCAAGCATTTCTCTTTTTTCCAGCACTTTCTCTGGCCCCGCTGAGAGAGAGGGAAATCTAAGAGCAGTCTCAGGATGGCTTGTCCCTTTCAGATCTCATTTGGAGAAGGTAGATGGAGAAACCTCAAACAGTTGGTGGATGCCAAGAGGTCAGTTCTTTCCAAGCCCAGTCCCCATTAGTCAGTGTAGAGAGGGTTCTGGAAGAATTTTAAGCACAGGACGTTGTTTCTGAGCCAGTTATTCTCTCTTCACCCCCTGTAGCAAAGTCCATTGTTTACTTTCCTGGGATGTGAAGACAGCCAGCTGATGTCAATAATTTCTCTTCGTTTTCCCAAAGCCAAGTGGAAGGCACAATGAACTCTGCAATGCTCATTGAATCAGTGTGAAAGAGAGCTCTGGATTTTTTATGATTATGCTCACTCAGGGACCCACTGGAATCTGTGGCTTCCTTGAAGTGGAGCATGCACTTTCCATGCATCTCTGGTCTCCTGTGTGTCCTTTCAAAATACCTCTGTGATCTCACACACAAGCGACCTACTTTACTTCCTTCCAGGACACTTGGCAGAACCCAGTCTTATCTCCTCACACCCCTCAGTGTGGACCAAGCTCGTCCTTGTTGGGTCTCAGGCTGGGATTCTCCGCCCGCCACCAGTTGCACCATGCACACACGCTTTGTCCCCCTGTCCGTTGATTTGCTGTGACTTCTTGTGTATCAGTCTTGGAAAGAGAAAGTGCGTCAGGGACGTAGGTTTAAATCCTTGGATGGCATTCCCAGTAGTAGGAGGGGGACCTCATTGAAGAATGAGATTGTCTTATTTCTGAATCCCAGGACCTAGTACCTTGCCTGATTCAGGGGAAAATGGATGAATGAGTGGAAGGAAGTAAATAAGCCAGGAAGTCAGAAAGAAGGCCTTTCAAAATTGTGTTTTTTAAAAATAATTTTTAATTGTTTTGTTTCTTTCTACCACCCACTCTGCAAGTCTTTCTTTTGCCCTTTTTGGTAACCCAGTGGGTGTGAGCTTGAGAGAGACAAGATAACATTAACAGGCCAGATTTTTCCTAATTTCAAATTAGAGACCAAGAGTGAGGACATTGCATTTGAAAGCTCTTCGTGAGTAGGAGCAGGGGAGGGAGAATTCACTCAAAGGGATTTTCCCTTTTCTTAGGTTTGGATCTGTTGATCCAAAGAGCTGAGATGGAGATTAACAAAGTTAAAATATAACTTGGAAGGTAATTATGGTTTTAAAAAAGTAATAAACTAGTTAAAAGCAGAATAATACATTTCCACACACATAAAATCAATCATGATCATTTACCTGTGTGACCCCTGCTGTTTGAGTATCTGAGGTCTTAATTTAAATAATGCTTTTCTGAGGATAAAGGGTTACTCCTCGAGTATCCACCCCAGTATTTTTGCCTGGGAAACCCTATGGACAAGAGGAGCCTGGTGGGCTGTAGTCCATGGGGTCACAGAGTCAGACACGACTGAGCAACTAAGCACTAGAGTGTCTTGTGTGACATCATTTATTATTTTTATTTCAAACTAGTTATTATGAGCTTTTCTAAGATTATGAAAAGTTTTAAAAATAAAACTATTTAACAGTTTTTTTTCGTAGTTGAAAGTCTGTTTTAAATTTCATCTCATTTACTTCTCAAACAAATCGATAGGTTAGGCCCTTATAATCCTTGTTCTACAGAAGAGGTTTGAAGCTCAGAAAGATTAGGAAATTTGCATAGAATGTAAAATGTCAGTGGTAGAGACAGACTTGAAAACAATCTCTTGCAGCTCTAAGTCCTAGACTTCTTACATGAGGTTTAGTAAACAGGTTTTCTTCACATCTGAATTACTGTTTTGCATTCATTATATAAACCAATGGAGGTTGAAATAAATGGTGGAAAGTTTAATGATGCTAAACATCTACAAATGCAATGTATTAAAAGTAATAAGAACAGAAAAGCCAGAGTTCTATATGTTTCTCAATCTGTTGCGCATCAAATCATATTTCCTAGTGAACCATCTGCTTTCATATTTGAAGCTTCTATCCATTTAATACTGGAGTAGGAAATGGCAACCCACTCCAGTATTCTTGTCTGGAAAACTCTATGTATAGAGGAGCCTGGCAGTCTTCAGTCCATGGGGTCTCAAAGCATCAGACATGACAGAAAACACACACACACACACCCATCCATTTAATAAGTGCCTTCATTAGTGAAAGGAAAGTACATGGATTGCAAGTAACCAAATACACACACGTGTGTATGGATATGCATGTATGGTTTGAGTTTATGATATTATACCTCTTTCTGAGGATGAACTCTGATGGGAAAACATAATCAAAATAACCTTATCCTTGAGTAGTCTGGAGAGTTAACTCCTAATCTAGTATCACTCAAGACTTAAAGAAATCTGAAGAAAGGTTTTGATGTTTTCTCTCCATCCTCTTTAACACTCTCTTGTCTTCCTTCCTGGTCAGTCAGGGGCTTAGCCAGAATGACCAGGAAGAGAGAGTATTGCTTCTGACAGGAGGAGCTTTGAGTTTTATTAGAACATCCAAGAACGGATGTGATCAGGAGGTCCAGGCTGTAAATTAAAATTGGAAAGATTTCTGCCTACAGATGTGGCTGTAACTGTGTGAATAACTTCCATCTCTCCAATGGATGTGTAGTTTGGGTTTGTACAAAAGGTAAAAGGTTCAGTGAGTCTGGGGTAGAGCTATGGGTAATGCCCATAAAATTATTCCTCTTTTTGTAAAAAAAAGAAAAAAGATTTTTTTTTGATGTGGACCATTTTTAAAGTCTTTGTTGAATGTGTTGCAATACTGTTTCTGTTTTATGTTTTGCTTTTTGGCCACGAGGCATGTGGGATCTCAGCCCCCTGACCAGGGATCAAACCAGCACCCTCTGCATTGGAAGGCAGAGTCTTACCCACTGGACCACCAGGGAGGTCCTCAAGTCACTCCTCTTTAAAGTTACTCCTTTATACACAGTGTGTTGGGGACAGCCCAAATCTGTGCAGGAAAACAGGGACAACAGTGGCAGGAGCCATATCAGTATGACAATGTTACAATGATCAGTGTTACAATGATCAAGTCAGAATGTAGAGTCGAGGGGTCATGGCTTCAAGGAAGAGTTCAGAAATTACTGTCCCAGCCCAGAAAGTCCTGTCCCAGAGTGCAGTAGTAGTATGAACTCTTAATTGTATAAATAAATCCATGAATTATTTTTTATAAAAATCCATGACCATACATGGGCTTGTCTGGTGGCTCAGCAGTAAAGAATCCACCTGCAATGCAGGAGCCGCCAGTTCGACCCTTGGGTTGGGAGGATCCCCTGGAGAAGGAAATGGCAACCCACTGCAGTATTCTTGCCTGGTAAACCCCATGGAGAGAGACACCTGGTGGGCTACAGTCCATGGGGTCAGAAGGAGTCGGACACAACTGAGTTCATAAACAGCAACAACAACAGTTACCTTTCATACTTGCCCAGAATGACAGCCGTGTGCCTCTTTTCTGGCCAGCCACACAATGTTGTGAAATCTCCCAGATGTTTCTACCCCTTAGGTTGTCATGTCACTACAAGACGAGCTCTAGACTGTGTCATCCTTCTGCCAGATAATCGGTGAAAATATCACCAGTGCCAGATCCCACTGTAAACCATATCCTGGGAGGGATTCTTCATTATTCTCACTCTGTTTTCTCAAAAGCAGATCTTTATCCATAAGCCTCAATTTTCCATGATCCTGTGATAATTTAGAGACTTCCAGATACACACACAGATAATTATTGTTTTCTGTGTACAAGATGTATGTAATCTTACTCAAACTTGTTGAAAAATATAAATAATATAACCATCTGCAGGCTCTCTGTTCCTCACATGCTATTTCTCTTAAAAAAAAAAAAAAACTTAAATAGATTTAAACAACTACACATGGAGTTGCAAAAGTAAGTAGTCAAGATACCTGGAGTAACAGTCAAATTTGGACAAAATGAAGCAAGGCAAAGGCTAACAGAGTTTTGCCAAGAGAATGTACTGGTCATAGCAAACACCCTCTTCCAACAACACAAGAGAAGACTCTACACATGGACATTACCAGATGGTCAACACTGAAATCAGATTGATTATATTCTTTGCACCCAAAGATGGAGAAGCTCTATACAGTCAGCAAAAACAAGACCAGGAGCTGATCTTGGCTCAGATCATGAACTCCTCATTGCCAAATTCAGACTTAAATTGAAGAAAGTAGCGAAAACCACTAGCCCAGTCAGGTATGACCTAAATCAAATCCCTTACGACAAGGGATCAGATCTGATAGACACAGTGCCTGATGAACTATGTACGGAGGTTTGTGACACTGTACAGGAGGCAGGGATCAAGACCATCCCCATGGAAAAGAAATGCAAAAATGCAAAATGGCTGTCTGAGGACGCCTTACAAATAGCTGTGAAAAGAAGAGAAGCAAAAGGCAAAGGAGAAAAGGAAAGATATACCCATTTGAATGCAGAGTTGCAAAGAATAGCAAGGAGAGATATGAAAGCCTTCCTCATGGATCAATGCAAATAGAGGAAAACAATAGAATGGGAAGAATAGAATCTTCAAGAAAATTAGAGATACCAAGGGAACATTTCATGCAAAAATGGGCACAATAAAGAAAAGAAATGTTATGGACCTAACAGAAGCAGAGGATATTAAGAAGAGGTGGCAAGAATACACAGAAGAACTATACAAAAAAGATCTTCATGACCCAGATAAACATAATGGTGTGGTCACTGACCTAGAGCCAGACATGCTGGAATGTGAAGTCAAGTAAGCCTTAGGAAGCCTCACTATGAACAAAACTAGTGGAGGCGATGGAATTCCACCTGAGCTATTTCAAATCCTAATAGGTGATGCTGTGAAAGTGCTTCACTCAATATGCCAGCAAATCTGGAAAATTCAGCAGTGGCCACAGGACTGGAAATGGTCAGTTTTCATTCCAATCCCAAAGGGCAATGCCAGAGACTGTTCAAACTACTGCACAATTGCACTCATCTCATATAGTAGCAAAATAATACTCAAAATTCTCCAAGTGAGGTTTCAGCAGTATGTGAACCATGAACTTCCAGATGTTCAAGCTGGATTTAGAAAAGGCAGAGAAACCAGAGATCAAATTGCCAACATCTGTTGGATCATAGAAAAAGCAAGAGGATTTCAGAAAAACATCTACTTCTGCTTTATTGGTTACGCCAAAACTTTTGACTGTGTTGGTCACAACAAACTGTGGAGAATTCTTCAAGAGATGGGAATACCAGAACACCTTACCTGCCTTCTGAGAAATCTTATGCAGGTCAAGAAGCAGCAGTTAGAACTGGACATGGGACAATAAACTGGTTCGAAATTGGGGAAGGAGTACGTCGAGGCTGTATGTTGTCACCTTGCTTATTTAACTTCTATGCAGAGTACATCATGTGAAATGCCGGGCTGAATGAAGCAGAAGCTGGAATCAAGATTGCTGGGAGAAATATCAATAACCTCAGATACACAATAACCTCAGATGATTCTGCCACTCTTATGGCAGAAAGTGAAGAGGAACTGAAGAATCTCTTGATAAAAATGAAAGAGGTGAAAAAGCTGGCTTAAAACTCAACATTCAAAAAATGAAGATCAAAACAATGGAAACAGTGTCAGACTTTATTTTGGGGGGCTCCAAAATCACTGCAGATGGTGACTGTAGCCATGAAATTAAAAAACAGTTGCTCCTTGGAAGAAAACCTATGACCAACCTAGACAGCATATTAAAAAGCAGAGACATTACTTTGCCAACAAAAGTCTATCTAGTCAAAGCTATAGTTTTTGAGAGGTTTGAGAGTTGGACTGTGAAGAAAGCTGAGCACCAAACAATTGATGCTTTTGAACTGTGGTGTTGGAGAATACGCTTGAGAGTCCCTTAGACAGCAAGAAGATCAAACCAGTTAATCCTAAAGAAAATCAGTCCTGAATATTCGTTGGAAGGACTGATGCTGAAGCTGAAACTCCAGTACTTTGGCCACCTGATGCAAAGAACTGACTCATTGGAAAAGATCCTGATGCTGGGAAAGATTGAAGGTGGGAAAAGAAGGGGACGACAGAGGAAGAGATGATTGGATGCTATCATCGACTCGATGGACTTGAGTTTGGGCAACCTCCGGGCGTGCTGCAGTCCATGTGGTTGCCAAGAGTCAGACACGACTGAGTGACGAACTGACTGACTGCCACATGGAGAACCTGGTTTTCTGCATCTTGTGCTAAATGGAGAGGGATGTGACTTGATTTAAAAATCAGTCGTCTGGCAGTGTGTTTTCTTCACAGGAATATTTCAGAAGGAACAGTGATGCTACCATCCTGCCATTATGGAAATGGATGTTAGGACAAAAGGGTGGGATATAGTCACACTGGAGAAGCCCTACATGTAAGAGAAAGAGGGAAAACTGAAGAAAACAGAGAACATTCTGGAATGTATATTTATCCACTGTCTTACACAATCTCTTAAGTAACATTTACAAGAATACATACATATCATATACTATCAGTTCAGTTCAGTTCAGTCACTCAGTCGTGTCTGACTCTTTGCGACCCCATGAATCACAGCACGCCAGGCCTCCCTGTCCATCACCAACTCCCGGAGTTCACTCAGACTCACATCCATTGAGTCAGTGATGTCATCCAGCCATCTCATCCTCTCTTGTCCCCTTCTCCTCCTGCCCCCAATCCCTCCCAGCATCAAAGTCTTTTCCAATGAGTCAACTCTTCGCATGAGGTGGTCAAAGTACTGGAGTTTCAGCTTCAGCATCATTCCCTCCAAAGAAATCCCAGGGTTGATCTCCTTCAGAATGGACTGGTTGGATCTCCTTGCAGTCCAAGGGACTCTTAAGAGTCTTGTCCAACACCACAGTTCAAAAGCA
>SJYA01001210.1:1515134-1544763 GCA_006410615.1 Neotragus moschatus | reverse complement strand
TCTTCAAGAAAATTAGAGATACCAAGGGAACATTTCATGCAAAAATGGGCACAATAAAGAAAAGAAATGTTATGGACCTAACAGAAGCAGAGGATATTAAGAAGAGGTGGCAAGAATACACAGAAGAACTATACAAAAAAGATCTTCATGACCCAGATAAACATAATGGTGTGGTCACTGACCTAGAGCCAGACATGCTGGAATGTGAAGTCAAGTAAGCCTTAGGAAGCCTCACTATGAACAAAACTAGTGGAGGCGATGGAATTCCACCTGAGCTATTTCAAATCCTAATAGGTGATGCTGTGAAAGTGCTTCACTCAATATGCCAGCAAATCTGGAAAATTCAGCAGTGGCCACAGGACTGGAAATGGTCAGTTTTCATTCCAATCCCAAAGGGCAATGCCAGAGACTGTTCAAACTACTGCACAATTGCACTCATCTCATATAGTAGCAAAATAATACTCAAAATTCTCCAAGTGAGGTTTCAGCAGTATGTGAACCATGAACTTCCAGATGTTCAAGCTGGATTTAGAAAAGGCAGAGAAACCAGAGATCAAATTGCCAACATCTGTTGGATCATAGAAAAAGCAAGAGGATTTCAGAAAAACATCTACTTCTGCTTTATTGGTTACGCCAAAACTTTTGACTGTGTTGGTCACAACAAACTGTGGAGAATTCTTCAAGAGATGGGAATACCAGAACACCTTACCTGCCTTCTGAGAAATCTTATGCAGGTCAAGAAGCAGCAGTTAGAACTGGACATGGGACAATAAACTGGTTCGAAATTGGGGAAGGAGTACGTCGAGGCTGTATGTTGTCACCTTGCTTATTTAACTTCTATGCAGAGTACATCATGTGAAATGCCGGGCTGAATGAAGCAGAAGCTGGAATCAAGATTGCTGGGAGAAATATCAATAACCTCAGATACACAATAACCTCAGATGATTCTGCCACTCTTATGGCAGAAAGTGAAGAGGAACTGAAGAATCTCTTGATAAAAATGAAAGAGGTGAAAAAGCTGGCTTAAAACTCAACATTCAAAAAATGAAGATCAAAACAATGGAAACAGTGTCAGACTTTATTTTGGGGGGCTCCAAAATCACTGCAGATGGTGACTGTAGCCATGAAATTAAAAAACAGTTGCTCCTTGGAAGAAAACCTATGACCAACCTAGACAGCATATTAAAAAGCAGAGACATTACTTTGCCAACAAAAGTCTATCTAGTCAAAGCTATAGTTTTTGAGAGGTTTGAGAGTTGGACTGTGAAGAAAGCTGAGCACCAAACAATTGATGCTTTTGAACTGTGGTGTTGGAGAATACGCTTGAGAGTCCCTTAGACAGCAAGAAGATCAAACCAGTTAATCCTAAAGAAAATCAGTCCTGAATATTCGTTGGAAGGACTGATGCTGAAGCTGAAACTCCAGTACTTTGGCCACCTGATGCAAAGAACTGACTCATTGGAAAAGATCCTGATGCTGGGAAAGATTGAAGGTGGGAAAAGAAGGGGACGACAGAGGAAGAGATGATTGGATGCTATCATCGACTCGATGGACTTGAGTTTGGGCAACCTCCGGGCGTGCTGCAGTCCATGTGGTTGCCAAGAGTCAGACACGACTGAGTGACGAACTGACTGACTGCCACATGGAGAACCTGGTTTTCTGCATCTTGTGCTAAATGGAGAGGGATGTGACTTGATTTAAAAATCAGTCGTCTGGCAGTGTGTTTTCTTCACAGGAATATTTCAGAAGGAACAGTGATGCTACCATCCTGCCATTATGGAAATGGATGTTAGGACAAAAGGGTGGGATATAGTCACACTGGAGAAGCCCTACATGTAAGAGAAAGAGGGAAAACTGAAGAAAACAGAGAACATTCTGGAATGTATATTTATCCACTGTCTTACACAATCTCTTAAGTAACATTTACAAGAATACATACATATCATATACTATCAGTTCAGTTCAGTTCAGTCACTCAGTCGTGTCTGACTCTTTGCGACCCCATGAATCACAGCACGCCAGGCCTCCCTGTCCATCACCAACTCCCGGAGTTCACTCAGACTCACATCCATTGAGTCAGTGATGTCATCCAGCCATCTCATCCTCTCTTGTCCCCTTCTCCTCCTGCCCCCAATCCCTCCCAGCATCAAAGTCTTTTCCAATGAGTCAACTCTTCGCATGAGGTGGTCAAAGTACTGGAGTTTCAGCTTCAGCATCATTCCCTCCAAAGAAATCCCAGGGTTGATCTCCTTCAGAATGGACTGGTTGGATCTCCTTGCAGTCCAAGGGACTCTTAAGAGTCTTGTCCAACACCACAGTTCAAAAGCATCAATTCTTCGGTGTTCAGCCTTCTTCACAGTTCAACTCTCACATCCATACATGACCACTGGAAAAACCATAGCCTTGACTAGACGGACTTTAGTCAGCAAATGTCTCTGCTTTTGAATACGCTACAGGTTGCTCATAACTTTTCTTCCAAGGAGTAAGCGTCTTTTAATTTCATGGCTGCAATCACTGTCTGCTATAAATAATGCTTAAAATAATATGTGAATTGGTGTGTGCTAAGTCGCTTCAGTTGTGTCTGACTCTGGAACCCTATGGACTGTAGCCTGTCAGGCTCCTCTGTCCATGGGATTCTCCAGGCAAGAATACTTGAGTTGTTTGCCATGCCCTCCTCCAAGGGATATTCCTGACCCAGGGATCAAAGCAGTGTCTGTCTCCTATTAACTGGTGGATTTGTCACCATTAACATCACCTTGGAAGCACCTACTAATATGTATCTACACTGTAGTACCACCACTATAATACTTAAATGAATATATAACTTACAAAGAAATGCAATAGTTATCCTAATCTGATATTACTCGGTGCTTATTGGAGGCATGGGATGGTTAACTTTTAGTATACAATATTAATATTTCAATGTCACTATTGATATTGGCTTTTTAATAATGAGGTCCTGATCCCCTTGGGACCTCTGTATATGGAGGAGAGGAGGAGGTTCCACAGGTGAGAGAATGGGATTTCTAGGAAGTCACCTAGGGTGGCTGGAGGAGGGCATGGCAATCTGCTCCAGTGTTCTTGCCTAGAGAATGCCATGGGCAGAGACAGAGGAGCCTGGGGGGCTTTTCTCCACGGGGTTGCAGGGACGGACAGGACCGAGCAACCCAACAGCAACAGCAGCAGCACCTATGCTGGGGGCTCTGAAACTTGGAACTGTTGCTTTGGGAAGGTTGCATCTTTTATGGGAGGAGTTTGTGGGCACTTGTTAAAACTGAAACTGATGCTTTAGTGATAGCAGTGAATGTGTGTGAAGTTCTGTCCTCAGCAGCATGGGGATCTGTTAGGGATCTCTGACAGGCCGGTGGCAGTGTGGTGTAAGGTGTAAGGCAGCGTAAGATGGGGACTCCATCATTCAGTTAGAAATTGACCTTGAGCTCCTGTTAGCTCTACACTTGAGCTGCTGTGACTGTAGAAAGTACACTGGGCTGACCTGAAAATGCCAGATTTTCCTTTGACTGGGTGTGTGACCTTAGGCAAACTCTTTAAACCCGTTGAGCATCAGTCACTTTGTCACTTATTAGGCATCTCCTGTGTGTCGGGCACCACGCCAGGCACTTCTCCACATATTACTCCATTTCCTTATTTGCCAAGCAAGGGATGGTACCGCCTGCCACACAGAGTGTCTCATTAGAATCCACAGAAACAGTGCGTTATCACAGTGCTTCACAATCGAAAAATGGTTATGACTTCAACGTCTGCATGGAAGAATGTGTGTTTGTAGAGCATCTACTATGACGTGAGACCTGTGATAAGTTTTCCTAAAACGCAGATACGTTATAGTGAAAACAGGCAAAGCAAAACAGATATGTTGCCTGCTTGCTCAAGGAGAGTTGTGTCAGGATGAAACTGAAACGAGCACTTAGCAGGACGTGAGTCCTGAAGGACGTGTGACACCAGCCTCATGGCCCCAGGCCACCCCAGTAACCCTACGCTTTCCACTTCCCCAGGCATGCGCCAAGGCAACGACCACGGCTCTCAGTACCGCTCCGCCATCTACCCGACCTCTGCCGAGCACATGGGGGCAGCCCTGAGGTCCAAGGAGGACTACCAGAAGGTAGGTCCCATCTCCCTGCCAGGCCACCTGTGGAGGAAGAGTCTGGTTCTTGGCATGTGGCCCTGCGTTCCATTTGCGTGTGCTGGGAAATTTCTATCAGCCTCATGGAATAGAGCCCTTCTGCTCCATAGAAGAACGTGCTCTTATGAATGTCTCTAAAAGTCAGCTCATCCAGATGAACGTACCACTTAACATCAAATTTCTCTCTCTCTCTCTCTGAGTCTCTCTCTTTTTTTTCTTCTTTCTGTATTAATCTGCTTGGGCTGCCATGACAAAGCACTACAGATGGGATGGTTAAATGGCAGAAATCTGTGGTCTCGCAGCTCTGTTGAATCACAGGGAGTTTAAAGTCATGGTGTTGGCAAGACTGAATCTGCTCAGGGACGCTCCCCTGGGATTGTAGCCGGCTATCTTCCTGTCTTATCATCATCGGCTCTCCGTGCGCCTGTTTCCGGGTTGAAATTAATACCATTTATGACAACTCCAGTCACGTTAGGTCAAGGCCTTAACTAATGACCATATTTAACTCCATCACCTGTGTTAATGTCTCCAGGGGAGGTCACATGCTGAGGTCCTGGTGGTTGGGATTCCCGCGTATCTTTCTGAGGGACACATAATTATGACTGCTAACTGGGTTGATGTTTGTGAAGCAGAGAGCGTAGCCAAGTGCTCAACAGATGGTAGCCCATGTTACTGTTGGGATTTCAGCTTCAGTTTGGTAGGTGAAGCCTTGGTTGCTGATACCATCACTTGAGAAAAGTAATGCATGTTGAGAGAGGAGGCTTAGGGCCTGAAGAACAGTAGCGCTTGAGAGATGGCTTAGAGAAGTGCCTAGGACAGGCGAGACACGGCGGCAGGGTCCACAGAGAACCAGCGCCAAGCAAACACTTAACAGTTCGTTCTGTTTGGTTTAGTCTCACTATATTTAATTATAAAGGTTATGTTATTAATACTAAAAGTAACGTATAATTAGTGCTATATGTTGATTTCCTAATGTAATGATTCACAATCTCTTAAACTCCAGAAGAATATTAATTTCCCTCCAGACCATCTCAAAATGAGTTGATCTTCTCGTGTTCACCTTGAAGATGTTAAGGTCAAAAGGTTAGTGCCTCTCGCACTATGACGAAGAGGCTAACTTACACCTAATAGTCTGGTTTCTACCCACTATAGTTTCTGTCTTTAGCTTTGAGTAGAACCCACATTGATCTTAGATAACTGATAGACATATGAAGTAAAATTTGGATAGTAAGTGTTACTTGTTTCAATAATTTCTCCATTACTTTTGTAGATTGGGGGAATGTTCATCTTGAATAATCTTGTTCAGTGTTAATCAATGAATAACCTTGACAGTTGTTCTAACCTAGTGCTCTTTGAATGTTCTGTACCTAGGCATACGGGAATGAAATACTTTCCTACATATACATATATCTCCTTCATGGATCACAGCCTTGGCTTTTAAAAGTAAGGTCTATTTCAAAAATAAAAATTGGGCTCTTCTGTGCCCCCAGCATCCAGATATCCATTGTGGTTCATGTAACCACGTAGAATTGCTTGATTACCAACTCAGAGAACAAATAATGTCACGTCTCTTTTATTTTTATACGTAAATAAAAACTGGCTCTGAGTTATCCTGAACTAATACCAGACCACCTAAGCTGCCTCTTGAGAAATCTGTATGCAGGTCAGGAAGCAACAGTTACAACTGGACACGGAACAACAGACTGGTTCCAAATAGGAAAAGGAGTACGTCAAGGCTGTATATTGTCACCCTGCTTATTTAACTTATATGCAGAGTACATCATGAGAAACTCTGGACTGGAAGAAACACAAGCTGGAATCAAGATTGCCGAGAGAAATATCAATAACCTCAGGTATGCAGATGACACCACCCTTATGGCAGAAAGTGGAGAGGAACTAAAAAGCCTCTTGATGAAACTGAAAGAGGAAAGTGAAAAAGTTGGCTTAAAGCTCAACATTCAGAAAACGAAGATCATGGCATCCGGTCCCATCACTTCATGGGAAATAGATGGGGAAACAGTGGAAACAGTGTCAGACTTTATTTTGGGGGGCTCCAAAATCACTGCAGATGGTGACTGCAGCCATGAAATTAAAAGACGCTTACTCCTTGGAAGAAAAGTTATGACCAACCTAGATAGTATATTCAAAAGCAGAGACATTACTTTGCCGACTAAGGTCCGTCTAGTCAAGGCTATGGTTTTTCCTGTGGTCATGTATGGATGTGAGAGTTGGACTGTGAAGAAGGCTGAGCNGAATATATACATAAATATATATAGGCATAAAGATATATTCTGGGGGGCTCCAAAATGACTCCAGATGGTGATTGCAGCCATGAAATTAAAAGACATTAACTCCTTGGAAGAAAAGTTATGACCAACCTAGATAGCATATTCAAAAGCAGAGACATTACTTTGCCGACTAAGGTCCATCTAGTCAAGGCTATGGTTTTTCCTGTTGTCATGTATGGATGTGAGAGTTGGACTGTGAAGAAGGCTGAGCGCCAAAGAATTGATGCTTTTGAACTGTGGTGCTGGAGAAGACTCTTGGGAGTCCCTTGGACTGCAAGGAGATCCAACCAGTCCATTCTGAAGGAGATCAGCCCTGGGATTTCTTTGGAAGGAATGATGCTAAAGCTGAAACTCCAGTACTTTGGCTACCTCATGCGAAGAGTTGACTCATTGGAAAAGACTCTGATGCTGGGAGGGATTGGGGGCAGGAGGAGAAGGGGACGACCAAGGATGAGATGGCTGGATGGCATCACTGACTCGATGGACGGGAGTCTGAGTGAACTCCTGGAGTTGGTGATGGACAGGGAGGCCTGGCGTGCTGCAATTCATGGGGTCGCAAAAAGTCGGACACGATTGAGCGACTGAACTGAACTGAAAGATATATGAGAATATATATATATATATTCTTTCTTAGGTTCTTTTCCATTGTATGTATATATATTTGAATCACTTTGCTATACACCTGAAACTAATCTAACATGGTAAAATCAACTATAGTTCAACCTAAAAACGTATATATAAAAAAAATTATAGTTCAGCAATAAAGCAGAATCACAGGACTTCCAGTTCCTTCTTCAAGAACATACATAACAATCTGATACGTATCTTTGAGTTGTTTTGCAGAAACTAAGACCCAGGTAGAAGATGTTGACCATCAGTACATAGACCCCTGATTGGTTGGAATCACAGATTGATGATTAAGATTCCTGAAACATCACTCTGTTATCTCAACACTACCCTGGTAGCTCAATACCCGGTAAGATTAGATTGACTCTGCTGTATATCAGGTGAGCAGAGGCAAGTTCAGTTCAGTAACAAGAGGAGAGAGAAGAGAGGAGAGGGCAGCAGATGGAGAGTGAAGGGCTCAGCACACCGGCCATCTACCACCTGGGGCCAAGCATAAAGCCTCAGAGTCCTACTCAGCCCTTCATTTGTTCCTGAATTCACTTGGTCAAGAACCCTGGCCACCCTTCTCTATAATGTCTGTGACATTCATCTCTTGATGGGTGGCCCTCAATCTCTCACTAGGGTTCTTGCCACAATCTCCTAAACAGCTTTCCTATACCTGATTTTACCTTCTCCAAACCCTTCTAGATTGACAAGGGTTTGCAATGCAAATTTAACTAAGATTTGTTTCCCTAGTCCAAAACTCTTCAGTATCCTTCTCCCTTGCCAACAGACATATTTCTGTGTTTGGTACAAGGATAGGTCTGTAATCCTAAACTGGCATGGAAGGGGATTTAGATTCTGCCTTTCATCATTTTCATCTCATGCCCCACCCTATGCTCTAGCATCCCAGAATTCCTTGCCATTCCCAGATCACAGCACTCTTTTCCATGCCTCCAATCCTTTGATCATGCTCTCCCCTCTGCCTGGGCTATCCTTTCCTCGGGTTCTGAGATTCATTTGAAGATTAGCTTCTCCTATGCTAACCTAATAATAATTGCTTTGTGTGTGTGTGTGTGTGTGTGTGTGTGTGTGTCACTCAGTTGTGTCCAGCTCTTTGAGACCCATGGACTGTAGCCTTCCAGGCTCCTCTGTCCATGGAATTCTCCAGGCAAGAATACTGGAGCGGGTTGTCATTCACTTCTCCAGGGGATCTTCCCGAGCAAGGGATCAAACTCAGGTCTCCTGTATTGCAGGCAGATTCTTTACTGACTAAGCCACCAGGAAAGGCCCCAATAATAATTGCTAATAACTGCTAATATTAAGTCCCCATGTATTAGACATCCTGTTACAACCTTTTCCTGCTGCTGCTAAGTCACTTCAGTAGCATCCGACTCTGTGTGACCCCATAGACGGCAGCCCACCAGGCTCCCCCGTCCCTGGGATTCTCCAGGCAAGAACACTGGAGTGGGTTGCCATTTCCTTCTCCAATGCATGAAAGTGAAAAGTGAAAGTGAAGTCGCTCAGTCATGTCCAACTCTTGGCGACCCCATGGACCGCAGCCTACCAGGCTCCTCTGTCCATGGGATTTTCCAGGCAAGAGTACTGGAGTGGGATGCCATCGCCTTCTCTGACAACCTTTTCCTAGAATCACCTTATTTGAGTTACCCAATGAAGTAGGTACTATTATTCTTTCATTTTACAAGGAGGAAAAAAACAGGTATAGGGGGTCACAGAGTGGAGATGTGGTATCAGGATTTGAACTTGTGTCTCAGGCTCTAGAACGGAACTCTCAACACTGTATTACTTAACAAGGCAAATAGGACCTTCCTTTGCACTTCAGAAGCCTACTGTCCATAATCTCAAGGTGCAGTGGTAATGACTATGAAAGTTACGATAACTAATGCTTAAGAACGGACTATGCACCAAGGACTCCGATTGCCTTTACAGGTTTGAGCTCTTTATTATTTCAGACAAAGAATGGAAGCTAAGAGGGCTAAAATCACACAGGCAGCAAGAGTAGAAAAGGGACTGAAATCCATGTTAATTTGGAAAGCCATAGTCTGAATTTATCTGCTATTTGTAGCCTAAGGTTTAGAGCATGGATGTGAACAACAAATTTTTAAGTGAAGCATACATGAGCATCGTTATCATGAGATGGCATTTAGAGCCATGGCAATAGATGAGTCTGGGTGTAGATAATGGACAAAAAGGGTCATAGGACTGAGTTTGAACAATGCAACATCTGGGCAGTGAGTCTCATTAAGGGTGATTTTATCCCCTAGGGCTTCCCTGGTGGCTCAGACCATAAAGAATCTGCCTGCAATGTGGGAGACCTGGGTTTAATCCCTGAGTCAGGAAGACCCCTTGGAGAAGGGAATGGATATGTATGCTTGCCTGGAGAATTCCATGAACAGAGGAGTCTGGTGTGCTACAGTCCATAAGGTCACAAAGAGTCGGACACGACTGAGCGACTAACACACACACGTATACACTTGGAACATTTGAGAATGTCTGGTAACATTTTTGATTGTCACTGTTTGGGGAGGGGTTGCCACAGACCTCTGGTGGGTAAAAGCCAGGGATGCTGCTAAATACTCTTCAGTGCACACAGCACAGCTGTCCACAACTAGGAATTATCTGACCCCAATGTCAACAGTGGCAAGTTTGAGAATCAGAGATCCAGAGGTCAGATAGAAGGGAGAAGCAAATAAAGGCACAACCACAGTCAGAAAGGAAAAGACATAAAACCAGAAAGAGATTAAAGGAGAGTGCTTTCGGAAACAAGGAGTGGTGAGTCCTCTCTGATGGAGAAGGATGTGTAAGGAAGTGATGGAGGAGAAGTGTCGACTGACAAATGGAGATCACTGAAGGACTGCCAAGAGCCGTTTTGGTGGCTAATATGGCTAAATGCATCCTGGTGGAGGCTGAGAAGTGAATGGACAGTGAAGACATGGGAAAAACATGTGTAGGCACAACTCTCTTGAGATCCTTGGTTCCAAAGAGGAGGCAGAGACATGAGGAAGTGTTGGGAGAGTTATGGGGTGAGGAGTTGCTGGAGGCACTGCCGCCTCCCCAGCCTGGACCTTGACCAGCCTTTTCGATGGTCCCCTGGTTGCCTCTCCTCATGGCTGGGTGCCTGTTCCCACCTTCCATTGTAACCCTAGGGTTGGCACCCTTGGGGAAATTACACCATCTGTTCATTGAATCCTGTAGCCAGACTCTCAAGAGTTGATGGAAAGAGTTACGAATCTAGTCTGAAAGTTCTTCCTAGAAATGTGTGTTTTCTAAATGGGGTCTCCCTGTGGCGAGGTCATCTTCTCAGTCCTCAATCTTGTCTTTGCCCCTTTGCAGGTGAGCTTGCCTCTACCTACTAAACATCCGTTGGGCACATTTCAGGCCAGGCTGCAGTCAATATGCTTATATATTTATTAGAAGGTGGTCTGTGGAATATCTCTTCCAAATTTACTTAGATCTTCTGCCCCAACTCCTCCCATAGAAGCAAATTCTCTAGTGGGGCCCCAGAGAGATGTACTATAAACAAGAACCTAGGAAGTTCTTATGTTCACTAAAACTTGAAGACCACCATTGTACATCATTTCATTTTTGCAATCCTTCTGTTAAAGTCAATTATATGGAGAGCATCCTATGTGAACTCTTACTTTCATTTCTTGTTCACTCAAACTGTTCTATATTTCCACCAGTTTCTCTTGCCTTTGTCCTGTTTCAAATGAAGAAATATCCTTCCTACCCCTGATTAAACTATGTCCTCTTTAAAAAGTTGCCTTTGATCCAAACTGTTCCTTTCTCCTCTGGTATTTTGATCTATCAACTGATTATATCATGACAATGATGGGAGTGGTAGCTACAATGCCTATCATTTATTGATCATTCAGTATGAGGCAGCTACTAACTTTGATGTCTTTTTTATTATTTCATCTGATCTTCAAATATTTCTTCTACTTCTTTCTCTTTGTCTGGTATTACTATCATATGTATGCTATACCTTTGAACATTGTCCCACAGCTGTTAGATATTCTGTTCTGATTTTTCATTCTTTCTGTTTCTCTTTACATTTTAGTTTGCAAGTCTCTACTGAGAAATCTTCAAGCTCATTGATGCTTTCCTTGGCCATGTCCAATCTACTGGTGAGCTCATCAAAGGCATTATTCATATCTGTTACAATGTTTTTTTATTTCTAGCATTTCCCTTTGATTCTTTCTTAGAATTTCAAACTCTTTGCTTACATTACCATTTATTCTTGCATGTTGCCCACTTTTTATTAGCGTCCTTAGCACATTAGTCATAGTTATTTTAAATCTAGTCTGGTAATTTCAAAATCTGTCATATCCAAGTCTGGTTCTAATGCTTGCTTTTGCCTCTTCAGGCTGTTTTTTTTTCTTGGTTTTTAGCATGCCTTGTAATTTTTTCGTTGAAAGCCAGACATGACCATAGTGTAATAAGAACTGAGGCAAACAGGCCTTTAGTGGTGAGGATTTATGTTTATCTGGCCACATGTGAGTTAGGCTGTGTGCTTAATGTTTGCTGTGGTGTGGATGTCAGAGGCTTCAATCTCCTCCAGTGACTTGATTTTTGTCTCCCCTATTATATTTGTTTTTTTCTAGAAATTTCTTAAATAGAGGTTGTGCCTTGGAGCTCTCTTGGTTATAACCCACTGTTATTACACCAAAGTCCTGTTGGTGTGATGGTAAAGGGTTGGGAAGGGGAAGTAGTCAGAATCTTATGATTAAATCTCAGGTTTTTTATCCAACCATAGTCTCTGGGATGTGATCTTTAGAAGAATTTCTTGACCTTTTTTTTTAATTCCCTGTATGTGAGACAAGAAGGCTAGAGGGGCTGGAGCTGGCTAACTGCCCTTCCCTCAGGTCAGGTAAGGCTCAGAGGAAAGATCTTTGTTAAGACGAACGCTCTGGGTATATTACGAAATGGTTACCTCCCCCCTCCCTCTGCCTGAAACCAGAGAGGATTTTTCTGATCTTCACTGTGAGAACCTGGTGGGACTCCTGGAGGTAAAACTCACAAATGTGTGGTGCCCCCAACACCGAGCTCCTCGGAATCGATCAGGTTTGCCCACAGTCAGCGTTCAGCCTGTAGCTACTCCTAAGTTACCGTGTGAGTATTCTGGTCAGTTACGGTCTCTAGCAGATTCTGTTCCTATTAGGCTGTGATTCTCCATGTTTCTCATGTCTCCAGTTTAGGGGTGAGGAAGGGCAGTTTGCTTTGTGACCTCAAATCACTGATGGATCTAATTAGAGTTGTTTTCAGTTTTTTGTGTGTATGTATGTGAGTACAGGAGCAGTGACTTCTAAGCTCTTCACACGTCACAGCAGAAACTGGAAATCCTTATCTAATCATTATAAGTCTTTGAATTAGTATTATTCCAAACTAACAGGCCAGGGTAAATTAAGTGACCCAAGCTTACATGGTTCAGTGAGAGACGGAGTGGTTATGTTGCCAGTAAAATGGTCAAATTTAACTGGGATTCAGACAGAGTCCTCTTTTAGGATCCAGAAAGACAGTCGCACAAGTACAGGTTGCTTAGGAAAAAGGCCAGGAGATGAGCGTGAGCATGCATCTTCATACGAGTACATGTGAAGAAGCCCGGAACATCTTGGAAGCTGACTTTAGGAAGAAAAAGAACGGAGTGAGGGCCAGAATACTTGTCCTTACATGGAGTCAGTGTCGTTTCATTGTCAAAAAGAGCAACTGGTTTTAGAACTGAATTCTAAAAGGCACACCTGGGCTTCCCTGGCAGTCCAGTGGTTAAGAACCCACTTACCAATGCAGGTGACGTGGGTTCGATCCCTGGTCCTGGAAGATTCCACATGCTGCGGGGCAACCAAGCCCATGTGCTACAGGACTGAGGCCTGGGAGCCCTAGAGCCTGTGCTCTGCAACGAGAAGCCACTACAATGAGAAGCCCACACACCGCAACTAGAGAGTACCCCTGCTTATGGCAACTAGAGAAAGCCTGCACACAGAAACAAAGACCCAGTGCAGCCCCTCACAAAAAGCACACTTAGGAAACTGACAGTATTTATTGCCTTCTGTGTGCCAGACACTGTGATAGAGCCGGACAGACACGTGCTGAACGAAGCAATGTTCCTACTCTTGTGAATTTGACGTTGCAGTGAGGGGAAATAGCTAACACACCAGCAAGCCCATACCAACCATGCCATGTGGTGATCAGTCCAAAGAAGAAAACCAAACTGGGTACATGGGATTAAGAGTGATGAGAGTATTGTTTTAATAAAATATGGTTGGAACTGGACTCTGACAAAAATGGCCTTTTAGCAGAAACCTGAAAGAAGTGAGGTGGCAGGAGTTATGGCTATCTGGGGGAAGAGTACCCTGGGCAGAGGGGAGAGGAAGTACACAGCCCCTTAAGTGTGCATGGCTGGCTCACCTGAGAGTACAGACTTATTTAATATGCAGAGACACAGGCCGTGAGGACGGTGATGAACTACACTGGATAAAAGATGCCAAATTTGAAGGATCTTGAAATGCTGAAGAGATGGAACATGTTGAATAATCAATTTATCAAGACAAAACTCTAAGGTCTTGACCTTGATTAAAAGAAGGTAATTGCACAAGAGGGCTTCCCAAGTGGCACAGTGGTAAAGAATCTGCCTGTTAACGCATGAGAGGCAAGAGACGCGGGTTTGAACACTGGGTTGGGAAGATCCCCTGGAGAAGGGAATGGCAACTCACTCCAGTATTTCCAGAATTCTGGAAAATTCCATGAACAGAGGAGCCTGGTGGGCTACAGTCCATGGAGTCACAAAGAGTTGGATATGACTGAGTGCACGTGTGAGCACTTGCACAGAACTGCACAAGAAGGGGATGTGCAAGTTGGGGTATAGAGACCACATGGGATACAGATGGGGGCTTTGTCAACACCGTGGCCTCCTCCAAATGAAGGAGGGACTAGGGGACATTAGGTATCAGCTGGGAGTCAGTTGGAGGGACTGTTTTGTGTCCAAGGGGAAAAACCAGACAAAGCAACTTGGCGAAGGTAACATATTCTCTCTAAGAGGAAGCTCTGAGCTAGGCTTCTCTTCAAGTTCCCACATGATCAGCTGTGATAAAAAGTGATATTCTAATACATATTGAGAGCCAAAAAACTATTTGATACAGAAAGTTAGGGCTCTATCCCAAGGAAATGATGGGAAATCTAGAAACACAATGTTCATAAGGGGAGGGATTTTTGTCTGTTTTGTCACAGCTATAGTCTCACAGCCCAGAAAATGCCTTGAACATGATAGGCTTAGTAAATATTTGTTGCAAATAAGTAAATGAAAAGGTTTTCTTCATAAAAATTATTAATAATATTTTAAAATTTTACCTAAGCATGCTACAATAGGCTATTGTATAAGTAAATTATGATCCATCTGTTATTTGGATGTAACTATTTTGAAAAGCAAACAGATGGTTTACAGGTTTGTAAAACCAGAATTAAGATCTATTCTATATAGTAGTTAGATCTGGAATGAAGGGTCATCATTCTCATTCAAAAGATGAAAGGATTGCAAGGCCACACAGTGACTTATTGACATTTTTAAGCTACTTAATACATACATGATAAAAGTGCTTGGGGCAATAAACATTACCTATTGTCTGCTAAACAATTCTGTCATGTATTTGCAAATGATTTCCAGAGCTTCAGAAAAATGGATGTGGAAACAATGCTAGTTCCCATGCAAGAAAGCATGAGACCAACTAATGCCAGCAAACAAGAGGTAGGGCCAGAAATTCTAGCAGCAGTCATCCATCAATTTGGAGAACATTTATCAGCTGGCCAGTGTGCCAAGCCTTGGTGAGGCCGTGGGAATACAGAGATGGATGCAGCCCAGCTTCCAGCTTCCTGCCTCTTTGCAAAATCTTGCAGGAGAACAAGGATTTAACACATCAGGGCTATAAAGAGTGCAAAGAACTAGAGTTAAAAAAAAAACAAATATTGTATATTAACGTGCATATACATAGAGGCTTCCCTTGTGGCTCAGGCGGTAAAGCGTCCGCCTGCAATGTGGGAGACCCAGGTTCGATCCCTGGGTCGGGAAGTTCGCCTGGAGAATACTTGCAGGGCAGAAACAGAGGCACAGACATAGACAACGGACATGCAGACACAGCGGGGGAAGGAGAGGGCAGGGTGAACTGAGGGAGCAGTGTTGACATGTCTACGTCACTGTGCGTAAAGCAGCTAGCTGGGGGGGACCTGCTGTGCAGCACAGGAAGCTTAGCTCTGTGCTGTGATGACCTAGAGGGCGGAACTGGGGGGTGATGGGAGCTGCAAGAGGGAGGGTATGTATACACATGGCTGATTCATGTCGTTGTACAGTAGAAAATAACACAACTAAAAAAATTACACTTTTTTGTTTTAAAGGTAGATACGCCAAGCATCTGAGAGCTGAGATGGGATGAAAGTAAGACATGAGTATCAGGAAACAGAGGCAATGGCATGTGAAGTGCTGAAACCTGGAGGTTGAGGATCTGTGAGATAATAAACCTGGTGTGATCCCTGGAATGACCCAGAAGGGATTTTAGGGAACCAGGTAGTCAATGTATGTCTATCTCTCATACACTTCTGCCCTGGAGCTACAAGAGATGCTGAATAGAGAAAATGGCACGAACCACAGGTGTTTTGATCCTTGCTCATAGCCATCTACTGGCTCCGTGCCTTTTGCCACGTTTCTAATTCGCTCAGTGTTACCTTGCCTGTAACATGGGGATGATAATAGTGCCTACCTCCACGGGTGGGTCTGAGACTGACAGGAAATTAATACAGTTACTTATTTTTGTGACAAATATTTGCTGAGCACCTGCTGTGTGGCAGACGCTGCACCCAACACTGGTGATGCAGTTGTGAAACAGACAGACAGTCCCTGTTCTTATGAAACTTACAGCCTAGAGGGAGGGAATGGAAGTAAATGAAGCACCAGACCTGTTAGTACCCGGAGGTGACAGTCACGGTTTCCTCCATCTGCTCATTCCCGGAGGTGGAGAGCATTTGTCAAGGTACAATTTGAACCCCAGTTTTAGTGAAGCTGTTGCGTGGGAGGAGGTCACTAAGCCAGTATTTGAGCCCAGCCAAACTGCTAGCACCCATATGCAACAGTATTTTGCTTTTATTTACTGAGTATTATGTGCCCACTGAAATCTTCCACTTTACGTTATAGCCAGTCATATTACAGTGAAGACAGAGAGAATTAAAGAAGGCTGTCTCTCCCCTTGTTTGGTAGAGGCACACAGACAGGTGGCGAGTGATACCTAGGATGAGATGTCTGCCACATCTACAGCGAGACAGAGTTTGATTCACTAGACACAGGAACACAGAAAGGGCTCTAGGCTGCTGGCTCAGAAGGAAGAGACACTGATTAAGTCCAGGCACTGTGTTGGGCATTTTACACATAATTTACCTCATCTGATACCCAAAACAATCTTTATCAGGCCTATTTTAAAGACAGAGGAACTAAGTGAAAAAAGTGAAAGTGCTAGTCACCCATTCGTATCTGACGCTTTGTGACCCCATGGACTGTAGTTCACTGGGCACCTCTGTTCATGGATTTCTCCAGGCAAGAATACTCGAGTGGGTTGCCATTCCCTTCTCCAGGGGATCTTCTCAACCCAGGGATCGAATCCAGGTTCCCTGCACTGCAGGCATATTCTTCATCATCTGAGCCACAAGGGAAGCCCTAAGAAGAACTAAGGTTCAGGGAAATTAAGCTGACTTTTTTACCGAGCTGGTAGAGGCAGAACTTGAGCCCGGGTCTGCAAACTCCCAAACCCATGATCTTTGCAGACACCCACTGTACATTCTAAATAGAAAAGCGAAGCTAGAATTGGAAGAATAATGAGATACTCGGTCCTTTTGGAGGAGGAAGATGAGCCTAAAAATAGCGATGCTTCTTACTGTCATTAATAAACTGTGTGCCTACCTCTGATACTGTGAAATTCTAAATGGCCACCAGTAGAGAGAGAAGAGCTGATACATATATGGGTGTGTGTGTACACTTAAAATCTGGAAGGAAATATACCCAAATGCTAATAATGGTTATCTAGATTATAAAATGACTTATTTTATCTTATAAATAAAATATCCTTATGTTATAAATGACTTATTTTATCTTATTTAGCTTCATTATGCTCTGTATTTATCATTTCTATATTTTCCATCACAAAACAAGGGTGTGCTCTGTTGAAAGGAATGATGTTCAAGTTCTGATCAGGCATCTGTTCAGGTTCCCAGACTCAGGGCTTGCCCATTTAGAAGGAAATTACCTTTTGTCCTTTCTGGTATCAGGGATCAGGGACCAGGGCTATGGCAGCGTGAGGACCAATATCTGGCCCAGGCACTCACATGCCACACTGCTTCTCATCTTTCTTACAAATGATTTTAAATAGAATTGAAAAAAGAAAAACCACATGTTGAAGAAGAGGTCATGACACCGTTTTTAAAATATGTCTTTTTGATTTTTTTTTTTTAAGGATCACAGCTCACAGAGGCATTTTACACCCAGTGAGTTCCTGAAGGGAAGGGGCCAGTATACCATGTCATCCACCCTCTGGTTCGTTCATTCATTCATTCAATAAAACATTTACTGTGCCTTCACTGGGCTCTATACACTTGTCAAAGTAGCTACAGGAAAAGACTAAAGTAGAGCAAGTGTTAAAAGAGAGGAGAGTGCTCTGTCAACAATTAGGTCTTTACCCAAATGCACTGCTTCTTAGACTCTCACCCAAGCCACCATTGTAAATGGCATCTATCCATTCCAATGGTTTTCCCCATTACACTTCTTACCTAACACATAAGTACTTATGTCGTATATTGTCTCAAATTCCCTTCAGTTTAGTTCAGTTGCTCAGTCATGTCTCTTTGCAACCCCATGAATCGCAGCACGCCAGGCCTCCCTATCCATCACCAAGTCCCGGAGTTCACTCAGACTCACTGCCATCTAGTCGGTGATGCCATCCAGCCATCTCATCCTCGGTCGTCCCCTTCTCCTCCTTCCTCTAATCCCTCCCAGCATCAGTCTTTTCCAATGAGTCAACTCTTCGCATGAGGTGGCCAAAGTACTGGAGTTTCAGCTTTAGCATCAACCCAAAATTAAGTATAGTATTTTAAATGTAACAAATGTCTAGCACTTGTTGTTTCTTCATATGAATTTTCTAAAACAAAATTTAGTGTTGGAAGGTAATAAACATGAAACATGGTCTAAACTTCAAAAAAAAAAAAAAAAAAAAGAGAGAGAGGAAAAAGTAGTGTGGTTTTTACACAAACCCTTTACATTCACCCTTTGTCCACCTGAAAACTTTAACCATCCAAAGGAACAACTCAAAAGTTACTGTCTCAAGAAGACAGAAGACACAGACATGGCCAAGAGGCATGTGAAAAGATGCTCAACATCACTAATCATTAGAGAAATGCAAATCAAACTACAATGAGGTATCACCTCACACTGGTCAGAATGGCCATGATCAAAATGTCTACAGATAACAAATACTGGAGAGGATGTGGAGAAAAAAGAACAATTCTACACTATTGGTGGGAAAGTAAATTGGTGCAGTCACTATGGAGAACAGTAGGGAGGGTCCCTAAAAAACTAAAGGTAGAGTTAGCATATGATCCTGCAGTCCCACTCCTGGGAATATATCTGAAAAAGATGGAAACTCTAATTTTAAAAAAATGGACCTCAATATTCATAGCAGCACTATTTATAATAGTCATGACTTGGAAGCAACCTAAGTGTCCATTGACAGATGAATGAATAAAGAAAGAAGATGTGGTATGCACACACAGACACATGAATATTATTCAGCCATAAAAAGGAATGAAATAATGGCATTTGCAGCAACATGGATGGACCTAGAGATTACCATCCTAAGTTAGGTAACTCAGACAAAGACAAATTCATATGATGTCACTTACATGTGGAATCAAGATAAATGATGCAAATGAACTTATTTACAAAACAGACTAATAGACATAGAAAAAACCTTATGGTTACCAAAGGAAAAGAGGGGGAAGGATAAATTAGGAGTTTGGGATTAATAGATACACACTACTATTTATAAAATAGTGCTATAGCACAGGGAACTATATTTGATATCTTGTAATAACCTATAATGGAGAAGAATCTGAAAAATATATATACCTGAATCACGCTGTTGTACACCTGAAACTAAGACATAATAAATCAACTGTATTTCAATTAAAAAAAAATTTCCATCTCTATAAATATGCTTTCTCTTTCCCAAATTAGCACTCCCTCCTTGCTTCCTACAAATGATTGCTTTCTTATTTGCACACATGCAGCAATTATAATAGTATGTGCAATATAGTTCTTTCTGTACAAGTCTCTTTATGTGACAGCAAAGAAATGACAGCATTTCCCTAGAGTAGACAGATGAGATCACCCCTATATCCAAGGAAACAAATATCCAGACTCTCACTGTTTGTGCTCTAACAGTGTATCTAGCCTACCAAGGTTGAGAAGTTCTACTGGAGATCCTGACCTCCTAATTAACACTATGCACTAGGCCTTAGTTATTCATCTCAATATGCTCAGAGCCTAGTAAGTTGCTGTTTACATAGCTGGTAATCAGTGCTTTTATTAGTTCCTCTCACCTAACATTTATGAATGTCCACCAAGTGCCAGGCACAGTGCTAGTGAAAGAAATACACTAGTGAACAAAATAGATATGGTCATCCCTCCAATTTGGTGGGACAGAGCAATATGAAACATATAATCTTACAAGTACATAAGCAATAATAACCACTGTGAAGGAAAAGTAGAGTGCTATGCATGCTATGGAAATATTTGAATAAACAAATGAAGGAAAGCATTGCATATTTTATATGGTAATATCCATTCACCAGAAAGGTATACTCTACAGGAAAAGAAAGAATATTGTGGGCTCTCTGAGGACAGATTAAGAATCCCATAAAACAATCTAACTCCCCTGTTCATGCTCTTGTGATAATAGCCAGAGAGCCTATCTCATGAATGACTCATTCTGAACTTATTCAGTTCAGTTCAGTCGCTCAGTCGTGTCCAACTCTTTACGACCCCATGAATCGCAGCACGCTGGGCCTCCCTGTCCATCACCATCTCCCGGAGTTCACTCAGACTCACGCCCATCGAGTCAGTGATGCCAACCAGCCAGCTCATCCTCGGTCGTCCCCTTCTCCTCCTGCCTCCAATCCCTCCCAACATCAGAGTCTTTTCCAATGAGTCAACTCTTCACATGAGGTGGCCAAAGTACTGGAGCTTCAGCTTCAGCATCATTCCTTCCAAAGAAATCCCAGGGCTGATCTCCTTCAGAATGGACTGGTTGGATCTCCTTACAGTCCAAGGGACTCTCAGTCTTCTCCAACACCACAGTTCAAAAGCATCAGTTCTTTGGCACGCAGCCTTCTTCACAGTCCAACTCACTAAAAACCTTAAGATACATTTGTTGTTTGTTTAATGTGCTACCATAACTCCAAATCACTCTTCTCATACAGCTACAATAGGCTATTTGGATCTAAGTATTTAACTTGCTTGAAGAAGGCAATGCACTCCACTCCAGTACTCTTGCCTGGAAAATCCCATGGACGGAGGAGCCTGGTAGGCTGCAGTCCATGGGGTCGCTAGAGTCGGACACAACTGAGGGACTTCACTTTCAATTTTTACTTTCATGCACTGGAGACAGAAATGGCAACCCACTCCAGTGCTCTTGGCTGGAGAATCCCAGGGACGGGGGAGCCTGGTGGGCTGCCGTTTATGGGGTCGCACAGAGTCGGACACGACGGAAGCGACTCAGCAGCAGCAGCCGCAGCAGCATGTAGCTTGCCGTGTTCCTCCATTAGCTTTTCGTCTTGCTAGGTTTAGTCTCTCAGTTTGACCTGCCCAAATACTGTCGTACTCAATCCTGATGTGGGACTATATGTTTCTCTTCACATCAGTGGCTATGGCTACTCGGATGTAATGTTCAAATTCAGGTTGTTGAAGAGAATGTTGAGTGAAAATTTGGGTGAGGCTGAGAGGCAGAAATCGCCTTTGAAATATACATCAAAAACATCTCTTCTAGTAAACCAATATCAAATAAGGAAAAAAGTTTTAGTCAAGAAAATAATTTTTCGCCATTATTTATAGCAGTAAATAGTGATTGAAAAATTCTAATCTTATAAGGGTCACAATTAAGCTTAGGTGAGTGTAACAAGAGGACATTTTCCTATAAACTAAGAGAGGATTCCTAAAAACAGGCTTGCAATAGCATTTTGTTTTCAGAGAAGTGTGTTGAATACTCATTGAGCTTCTTACGTGGCTCAGAACTCATCAGGCACTAGTAAATATTTATTGTTAATAAAGAGACGATGAAAACATTTTATAAACAGGTGATTAAGAATATGACATAATTAGTTATCAGAAGATACTTGTTTGTATGGTGTTGATAAAGAATTTTAGGCAAACATTCCTTTTTAAAATGAGGCTTTCTTCCTTTGACTGGCAGCCTATTCCATAAACTAGTTGATGCAGGCTGCTGCTAAGTTGCTTCAGTCGTGTCCGACCCTGTGCAACCCTAGAGATGGCAGCCCACCAGGCTCCGCCGTCCCTGGGATTCTCCAGGCAAGAACATTGGAGTGGGTTGCCATTTCCTTCTCCAATGCATAAAAGTGAAAAGTGAAAGAAGTCACTCAGTCGTGTCCGACTCTTTGCAACCCCATGGACTGCAGCCTACCAGGCTCCTCCATCCATGGGATTTTCCAGGCAAGAGTACTGGAGTGGGGTGCCGTTGCCTTCTCCAAGTTGATGCATACAGGACTTTAAACTAAAGCAATGGCATTATAAATTAGCAGCTTGAATTTTAGTATAAATATGGCACTTAAAATTCTGTCTAATTGAAGTGCCCACTCTGTGAGGGGCTCAGGATGAGGTGCTGGGGGTACAGCAGCACACAAAACAGGCAAAAATCCCTGCCTAGTAGGGCTTACAGCTTAGTGGAAGGGGACAGATGATACTCCAGTCAACAAGTAAAATAGATGGTACATCAGGTGGCAAGAAAAGCAGTGGAAAACAAGTAAGTAGTGGAGAGGGATAGGGGATTCAGCCAGGGATAGAAGGGGGAGTGAAGTTTCAAAGAGAGTGATGGGGCGCCTGCACCGCCCCCCCCCTACCTGCCTCTCCCTGGGAAAGGGACGTCTGAGCAGAGAGCCCTGAAGGAGGAGGGAGAAAGCGCTGGGCAGCTGGCTGGGCCATGAACGTTCCAGGAAGTAACTTGCTTTGAGCAATACGATTTTAAAGGATTGTACAGGCAGTCCAGCCACTGCATTCCTTGTCACTTTCAATTAACCGTGAGTACACCCAGCTAGCTCATCAAAAAGGCTCCCATGTCTCTCCCTCCTGGCAGCCAGGGACAGATACCCTCGGCGGTGCCAAAACTGCCACGCTGGACCAGCCATCCCTGGAAGCAGAGGAGCAGCCCCGCCCCCTTCTCCTGGGCCGCCAGGGTGGAGGTGGGGGTGCTGTAACCCTTAGCCTTCCTCGCCCAACAGCCCCATTCTCTCTAAATGAGGCATTCTCTAAAGGGGCATTAATGTTGGCTTTAAAGTTTCTTTCGTATCTAGTGAATCTGTGCGCTGAGTAAGGGCTCTCACTAAGAAGCAAAATCACCACCTCTTAGAATCACTTTTAGAACTAAGAATGTAATTTCCACCAGATTTAAAGGATATTAGGATTTCATCATTGATATTAAGTCCTTAAAGCTGTCATATTTGGAGTGAGGGTGTTAACAAAGAAGTACTTCTAAATATTTGTTAATCGCTAGGTGTATGTGTATATATATATATTGGAGAAGGAAATGGCAACCCACTCCAGTATTCTTGCCTAGAGAATCCCAGGGATGGGGGAGCCTGATGGGCTGCCGTCTATGGGTTCACACAGAGTCGGACACGACTGAAGTGACTTAGCAGCAGCGGCAGCATATATATATGTATATATATATAATTATATCAGCATCTGTAGTTTCTGATCATCTACTCATGTTCCCACTGATGACTTGCTGACTTCCTGTCGCTCCTGTTGATATAAAGCACAGTGACAAGGAGGATGCTATAAGCTCCATTAGGGCAGGATGATGTCTGTTTTTCTCACTGCTGTATCCCCAGTGCCTACCTTAGTGCCTGGCACACAGGAGACACCCAATAAATGCTGATGAATAAATGAATGACTTCAAAGATGACAGCTTTGATACAGAGAGAAAATACTTTCATGCTAGAGTGGAAGGGGACAAGTACAGAGACCATAACGTCTGAAGCAGGAGAGGCAAGATGAGACATGAGCTATGATTTCTCCCTAACTTCCAAGATACTGGGGACCCAAGTGAACATGCATTTAATGCACAAGGGCAGGGCAGGGGTGGGGAGATGAGTGTGAGAAAACCTCTGAAACAGAATCCCTTCCCCATCCCCTTAAGATGTTAGATTACTTTGGCCAATTTACTTAGTCCCTTGGAGACTTGGTTTCATCATCTAGAAAATGGGTACAACAGTCTTGACTTCACAGGGTTGCTATGAGAGCTAAGTAGGATAAGGACTATAAAGCTCTTGACATAGAGCCTACTGCCATTAAAAAGTTGTTATGACTCTCATTTACCAAGGTTTGAATCCCAGCTTTATTGCTTAGAGCTGAATGGTCTTAAGAAAGTTACTGGAATCCCTCTGTTGCCACAATTTCCTCATCTGTGAAAAACAGGATAATAATGCTTATCTTGTGGTGTTACTCTGAGGATTAAATCAGTTAAAACATGTAAACCACTTAGAACAGTGTCTGGCACGCAAGCAGTATTATTGTACATGAAGCATTTTCCCTATATGTTTCCAACTTTGATCTTGTTAGGGCTCAACCAACAGATTTGTTGATGTGATGATGGAGTTCTTGCTGGACAGGTTGGATCCTTGTCTCATTTCAACACTAGTTTTCAAACTCGAGTTTGCACTGGATTCACCCTGAAGGCTTGCTGAAATACAAGCTGTGGGGGCCCCACCCTCAGAGCTTCTAATTCAGAAAGTATGAGTGGGGCTTGAGTTTTTTTTTTATTTCTAACAAGTTCCCAGATGATGCTGATGCTGCTGGTCCAAAGATCACACTCTGAGAACCGCTGTGATATAAAGAAAGGATATAAGAAGCTCTAAGAGAAGAAGGAAAGATAAATACACAGAGAGAGAGTTCTGAAACAATCCCCAGCTGGAATGAGTTATGGGCACTAGGAGAAAGAATAATTTGTTCATTTATTCATTCAACAGACATTTACTTACTGCCCAGTGTGAGCAGGGCCCTGTATTCACCAACTGGTTTCCAGGACCAAGATTAAGCCAAGCAGAAACAACAGTGAGTTGGAGAAGACTGTCAATTTGCTGAATTAAAACAGCACCAGAGAAAGAAACCATGTCCCCACTGGCCTAACTCAGGCATTATTTAGTGTGTGTACGTGTATCAGAATGTACACAAAATTTACCATTTTGACCATTTTTAAGTATACAGTTCACGGCATTAAGTACATTCATATGTTATACTAGCATCAATACCATCTGTCTCCAGAACGTTTTTCATCTTCCCTAATTGAAACTCCACACATGTTCATCAATAATTCCCTATTTCCCTTTCTCTCACATCTCCTGGCAACCACCATTCGACTTTCTGTTTCTATAAACTTGATGATGAAGCTCATATATGTGACATCAGACAGTATCTGCCATTTTGTGCCTACTTATTTCATTTAGCATAATGTCAAGGGTCAGAATGTCCTTTTTTAAGGTGAACAATATTTCACTGTATGTATACACATTTTGTTTATCCATTTATCCACCAATGGATGTTTAGGTTGTTTCTGCCTTTTGGCTGTCATTAATATTGCTGCTATGAACGTGAATGTACACATATCTGTTCAAATCCCTGCTTTCAACTCTTTTTGGGAATCTATTTCTAAGCATCATTTTAAAGCAGATAAATTTTGTTTGAGTAAATATTAAGATCACATTTCCCTTCTCCCCCCGCCCCCCGCCTCCATTTCCCTTCTTAGAACTTGATCCCTCCTGACACTCAGGTAGCTAGATCTCTCAGCTGCCCCAATCTGATAAATCATTCACACCTCCNGGAGAAGGGGACGACAGAGGATGAGATGGCTGGTTGCCATCACTGACTCGATGGGCATGAGTCTGAGTGAACTCTGGGAGTTGGTGATGGACAGGGAGGCCTGGCGTGCTGTGATTCATGGGGTCGCAAAGAGTCAGACACGACTGAGCAACTGAACTGAACTGAACTGTGCGTGCGTGCATGTGTGTGTGTGTATATATAATCAAAATACTGTTTAAATGGTTGGAGAGGATGTGCTAGTGCTTTCTTAGTCACTTACTACCCGTGGATCCCTGACTTCTATTTCTTGTCTTCATTTTCAAATTATCTGAGTGTGGATAGCATAATTTCCTCATAGATTTGTTATAAGAATTAATATTTTCTATGTATGTAAAATACATTAAAAATTACATATATGTAAAAATACCTCTTGTTATGGACATACGTATATATACGTATGTATGTATACACACACACACATAGTATAATAAAGCTAGCATGTTATACCCACCTAATATTCATTCAATGAAGCTAAGCCTCTTCAGGCTTCCAGTCAAGAAAATAGTTCCAATTATGCCAACTCAATTGAGAGAAATTAAATATACTCAATAAATATCCAGTTATGCTATAATCATCGTAATATAACTGGACCTGATAATTCCCTACCAGAAGGTACAGATCCTTTGTTTCCTTATAAGCATCGATAGCCTGAAAATTTGAAAATGTCTTTCCTTCTGTACCTTCCCCCACCTTCCCCAGTAAATTAATACATTAATTACCTTATCAGCTATTAATTATGTACTGATTAGTTGCCAGACTCACATTACAGCTGTTTCAAACACAGCTATCGGAAGAAGGATCTCATGAAGTTTCCTGCAATAACCTGTGCTACGCAACAGCACAGAGGCCATGTGTCACAAATGCTGTCACCTGTAGACCATTCTCTGGGAACTCTCCTGACTTTAAGTGGGCTGTTTAGGGGCTCCTGGTTCATCCTTGTTTCCCCCAATACCTGGTTCTGTTCTTCAGATCTAGCAGATTGTCAGCAAATATTTGTTGATTTGAACCGAAAAGAGGTAGCCGAGTAAGGAACCATCTTTACTGCTTGTTACAGACTGAATAGTTGAGTCCTCCAAAAATTCATATGTTGAAGCCCTAACTCTCAAGTATTAGGAGCTGGGGTCTTTGGGTGATTAGAGTTAGATGAGGTCATGAGGGTGGGGCCCTCATGATGGGATTAGTGTCCTTGTAAAGAGACACGCCAGGAAGCACCCTCTCCCTCCCCTTCTCTCTCCCCTCAAGCATGCAGAGAAGAGGTTACCTGAGCACACAGTGAGACGGTAGTCATCTCTAAGTGATGAAATAACATTCACAATGAAACCTATCCTGCTGGCACCTCCCTGCCTCCAGAACTGGGAGAAATAGTTGTCTTTTTTTTAAAGCCACCCAGTCTGTAGTGCGTTGTTGTGGCAGCCAGAGCTTACTGCGATACCAAGAGAGGGTGGGGAGAGGGTGGGTGGGTGAGGGCAGCTGGCTGGGATCCTGCTCTGCCCTTACTGACTCTGACCTTGGATGAGCCCTTACAGCTCTACTTCTGTGTGTACAAAGTGGGAAGATAAGAACAGCAAAAGTTTTTATAAATCATAACAGTTTCTTGTGCTTTGTCCCACGTCATATGAGTGGTAACCCTCACCCACCACAGGGAGGTCGTTCAGGATCTGCCCTCCTTCCTGCCTTAGAAAGAAGCCGAAGCTTGAAGGGCTTTCACTCACACTTCCAAGATGACCCAGGGAATACGTATACACAGTGAAAGCCATGTGACTCTGAATTCCATGTGCTTTCCTCACACACACAGTACTGGGTAATCTGTCAAGCATTTTACGAATATCACGGTTTAATGGGGTGACTCCAGAGACAAGGCTATTGGCAGTGACTTCATCCTGCTTTTCCAGGGGCCCTCAGATTTCAAACCATTGGAGAAATTTAGGATCAGAGAACTTTCCTTTCTGTCATGAACAGAGAAAATGGCAGGCTGATTCTTGTTTCTTTGTTCACAAAGAGATGGTTGCATTCTAGATATATTCCTTCTCGATCTCTTGCATTCTCTGTGCTCCGACGTGAAAACCAGCAACAGCAGTAAAAGACGCTGCTTTCACCAACACCAAAAATCATTTATGAATATTTGCGTCTAAGCACCCTGCGTAGNTTTCTTTGTTCACAAAGAGATGGTTGCATTCTAGATATATTCCTTCTCGATCTCTTGCATTCTCTGTGCTCCGACGTGAAAACCAGCAACAGCAGTAAAAGACGCTGCTTTCACCAACACCAAAAATCATTTATGAATATTTGCGTCTAAGCACCCTGCGTAGACATAGGTAAATGTCAGTTGATATTTTATGGTTTTGGGGATTAGCCAGCTCTTCCTTTTTTTTTTTTTTTAACTTGTGCTATTGTTTAAAGCATGCATGGAGTTATGATTTTTAAATGTCCATGGAAAAGCCCTGAATAATTCATTCACTTACCTTTGTCAAAGAGAAAAATCCCCTTTGTCTGCCTAGCAATAAAGATGAAATTCCTCTTACACCCCTCTTGTAGCTTTGTGGTTATCATCACAGGTATTATTATGAACCCTAAACAAGAACGTGTGAAATGAATGTTTTTAAAATGCCCATTTCTGGGAGGTGGGCCTCTGTATCTCTGTGTGTGCAGCCATATAGGCAGATAAATCTTTGGCCTTAATGGTTCAGTTGCACCGGGTGATTATTTTCATTTCCACTTATTACTCTGTGTTAGACTCCTCGTGTATGAGTACGAATTGCTCTTTCTTGACTGTATTTAGAAATATCCGCATTACCCCTGGGTATTTGTTCATTAATAGGGGGTGGGGAGAGAAAAAGCTTGTAATAATGGGCTTTACATATTATTAAACTGTGTGCGTTCACATTAGGGGCCAAGAGGAAAAATATCTGGTTTGTGTTACTGCCCTCTGGTGGTTGCAGTGTGTTGCTGCAGTGGCAGGGAAGTAAGCGCGTCCCTGGGGTGGAGCTCTGCTCTGCTCTGCCTGCGGTGGCTGAGAGCCATGCAGACAGACCCCAGGGCTTGACTGGGCCATCAGTCTTTGATTCACATTTACTGCTTTCATCCAGGTGCACTGCAAGCACCCTAGGATTCTGCTCAGTGGCCAGAATAATGATCAAGAAGCCCGTATCCACACAAAATAACTCTGACCGACGTAGGGTGACATTCGAGTGAATTCAGATTCTCCGTGGACCACACTCTTCCTCATCTTTCCAGATCAGCGTGGGAAGATGCAGTGGTTCCCCTGTTGCGACATGTGTACCCCCTGTGGTATCCAAAGTGACTTTGGATGTCTCCAGATGAGCGTTTTCCATGTTAATAGTGATGTGTTAATATTTTACCATGTCTTAGGCACAATGCAGGGAGTGTTTGATACCCATGGTCTCCTGGACGTAGGTGCCAACCAGGAGATGGTGCCCACGCACAGCGGCTCTCTCTGCAGCGATGCAGCACTGGGTTGGTGAGCTGTTGGTTGATGGGGCAAGGCCCACATGGAGGTGGGGGGACAACCGGGAGCAGCAGCAGCTCAGCTTCTTGCTTGTGGTGTGACCTTGGCGTGTTCACCTCAGTAAGCTTGGGTGTCCTGATTTGCTGAGGATCATAATGGCTCCTTCTTAGGGTGCTGCAGCTTTTTAAAGGAGCGGTGCAGGTGAGGCGTCTGTCTCGGAATAGGGTCCCCTGTCTCCCCACGCTTGGACACTTCTGAGCCTGCTTTCCTCCCGGATTGAATCCTGCTGTGCTTGCCACGCTCATTCTGTTCTTCATCAGGCCCGCTGTAAGTTTCCACGTTCTTCTCCCTCTTGAATACAGGTGGGCTCTCTCCTGTGGAGTGCACTCCATGTGGCACCCTGCACAAAGGAGGCTCTTTTCTCGTGCTTGTGGCAGGAGTTAAACACAGGAGTAAAATAATTCTGAGTGACCTTTGCCCGTCCTTTGACAGTCAGTGCCTTTCATCTATCACATGAGGACAGGACCTATCCGTTGTCCCTCCTGTCTCCCTGATTCATGTGGTCTGATAGGGTTAGATTCCTACCCACTGGCTGCAGGCAGGGAGGAGAAAAGGTCTGCAGTGCCTAGAGCCTGCCTGAGCTAAATATCTCTCTTATCTCGCCAACTGATATACATATAGGTTTAAGGTCTGCGCCTGCGTGCACACGCTCTACTTGTTAATTTCAGCGGAAGAGACAGGAAAGGCAATGGGAACATTTTAAATAACAGTATTTTGCCCTAGGATAGGATCTATTCTAGAGATAACAGAGGAGCCTTTGTTGCTCACGCAGGTAGATTTATAAGCGTTGCCCTGGCTTCATCTGTGTAAAAAAGACACTCCCGTCTCTTTAGGAGTGGTCTGATGGGCGAAACTACCCCAGGGTGGGGATTCGGGGG
>SJYA01001210.1:1425193-1514979 GCA_006410615.1 Neotragus moschatus | reverse complement strand
TTCGGGGGGGGGGGGGCAGGGGGACGGAAGGAGGAGCCCTGATAGTTCAGGGATAAACCGAGTGAAGCAGGGTTGTTGTCTGCCTTTAAAATCCTTGTGGATTTTGTCTCAGCTCTGTGTGATTCGAAGTTTCTCCGCTTGCCCTCCATGGAGCTTCTCACTGTCTTCCTAAATGGCTGCAGAACGCCCGCTTACATGCCTGCCATGGAGACGATGTTCATTTAAGGCTTCCAGAAGTCAGAGCTTTCATGTTGGCCGTGAAAGCCAGAGAGCCGCAAGCACCTCAGTGGCGGAGATGAAAGGACATGTGTGTGCGCCTGTGTGTTTGGAACTTAAAGGACAGGGAGAAAAAGAAAATAGATGTTACCGCTTTGCACTTACTTCAAAATATGCCTGACTCCCTCTGGTGGGACCGTTTAACTCCAAATGCGTCCCCCCCATCCCCCACCACTCCCACCACACGCTCCCCGCCCCCACCACATTCATCTTGGCTCATGTGACATCTGTTCTGGGCACTGCGGAGCAAGTCTTCTCGTTGCCATGGCAACCAGTGGGGCGAGCCCGCCCATTGGCTGCTAGCGGAGAGGAGGAAAAAAGGCCCACAGTGTCAGAGGTCGTGTGCCTAGTGTGCGCCTGCCACTGTTTTCAGTCAGCTGCTGGCCGGGCCACATTAGCGGAGCGCGCGGCAGCGGGCAGAGGCCCACAGGGACCACCCGCCACAGCTGTGGACACCGCCGGGCGGAGTGGGGGCCCCCGAGGTCAATGTCATTAGTTTCTCCCTCAAGTGTGAAGTGCGTGAAGGACAAAAGCGGAGCCTGTGGAGAAGAGTGGGCTGCCTTTTCCTTCACCTTGAACTACTCTGAGCGCTCTTTTCTTCTGTAGTGTTTGGATTGAAATTCCTAGGATGACCCTTCCTACTGCCAGCCTTCCCCATAGTGAGAGAGGCCCTGGGCCCCAGTTAAGCTGTCGAAATCAAAGCCTGTCTCAGATTCCGTTTACCTTGACCATTACCCTGTCACTCTTAACACCAAAAGAGGACAGCGTTCCATTTCAAAATCTACACCCAAAACCTGATTGTTTTTAAAATCGGTTTTTCCTCTTGTTGGAATCGGCTCTGAATTTCACGGTGTGATTGGAATCATAGCTGTAGGGTCTGGTAGTCATGGCGTCAGAGCTATAGGTCACCCACATTCTCACCTCCTGGCCAAGTGGATCTCTGTGCCCAGGGCCTGATCGTGCACATGGACACGTAGAGGGAGGAGCAGCCTTGAAATCCTCATTTGCTGAACCCCAGCTGCCTCTCTTGGGCTCCCTTCTCCGGCTGGGTTTTAGGTCCCCACTGATGAGTGATGGGGTGTCCTGGCAACACCCACACCCGGGGCCTTCAGTCTCCAGAGCGTGGCACCAGTTGGGATTTGGCTGGGTGGCCCCTTGGGCAAACACTGACAGCGCCAGTTCAGCATAATTGAGGCTGGAGAAGGAAGATTCATGAACATTCCCTCACCTGGTCCTCCCATGTGTGGTCCCAGCTTCACAGGAGACAGGCCGGTAGTCTTCCAGGCCACACACTTGTGAATGGGTGAGCTCAGAATGCACACTGCCGTTCTTTGCTTCCAAACTCTGTTCGCATTTGTCACTCAAGCCACAGTGGGCCCCTGGATGTCTAAGGCCCCCACAGATTTATATATGGGGAAGGTAGCTTATGATGAAGACCATTCCTCCCAGCTCTACTCATGTTTTGTCATGCCTGCTTCACACTTGATGAGAAGGTATCTTTGGTGTTTAATTTGTCGAGATCAGGGACTAATGGCTTGAGGGATTTTTCTTGCTCCTTATGGCAGCTGCTTGTGGTTATAACCTGACTGAAAGCACTGTATATGTGTGCTTTCACTGAGCAGAAAGCTCCCGGCTGATGACAAGGAGGGGACTTGTGTCAGAACCAGTGAGACCAAGTTGAAAATTACCATCCTCTCTGCTTCATCCTCTCAGACTTATTTTGGCTCCTTATTTATTTTCATATAGTTTGGGCTATATCAGAATAGAAATGTGGGGGACTTCCCTGGTGGTCCAGTGGTTAGGACTCAGCATTTCCACTGCAGGGAGCAGGGGTTCGAGTCCTGATCAGAGAATTAAGATCCTACAAGCAGCACGGAGTTGCCAAAAAAGAAATGTACCACAAAAGAATGTTAGAGAAGGTCTGTGTTATTAATGTCTGCCTCTCTGCCATCTTTGCTTATTCCTTTGGCCTGAATCTATAAGTTTGAGGGTATACTCCTAAATCTTTGAAAGAGCTGTGGAACAGAAAAAGAAATCATGTCACTTACCTGTCTTTGTATGATTATAAGAGAGTGACTGCTTCTGCAGTTCGGCGAAACCAGGACCAAAACAGTTGCCAGTGATTCAGGTACTAGTCTTTCTATCCACGTGCTGATCAGAGTCAGGAAAGTTGACAAACAGCGGGATGGGCTGGAAATGAGGCAGGCAGTCCCCACAAGCTTGCCATCAAATCCAGTATCCTGAGTCACTAGAGGTTATTAAACCTACCAGCAAAACTGAGCTTGTTCCTCTCCTCCCTCTTACACTGAGAACAGTACCCACTTAGGGAAAATTAAGCAAAATTGAGAGCCTTTGCATTTCTAGAAATAGGACCTTAGCAAGCATTCAGAAGAATGTGCTTCAGTGGCAAAAATGCTAGAATATCTCACAGTGCAACTCATATGATGCTCTTTATCAAAACTCGAGTGGTAACGTTACCATGAGTCGTATTGTGCCTGCAAAGACAGGATCAAGTCTATAGAGTTAAGATATAAGAAAGTGGGTTTTCACTTACAAAACCTACAAACAACTGTTCTTCTAATTACACTTTCCACTCACCCCAGCATTCACTGCGAATGCTCTTTTTATCATCCTCCATCAGTCTTTATGAAGCCATAAGAAAAAAATGTAGTGAGAAACAGGCTCACGGTGAGTTTTCCAGAAAGAAAATTAAGCAAAAGCCAGAGAAGTTCCCTGTGTCCATTTAAACACATGGAAGAGAAGTCAGTCAACACCCTGAACTGCTAAGAAATCCTCCATCGCCTGCCATCATGATTCCCTGGAGACGCAGGACTAAGACCACTGACCGTCACTCCTGCTGCCCACTCCACATTGAAAACACGACCCGGTTTTTTTCCTCTCCCTCCCCATTTTCTTATCTGTAAGTTTAGGCTCATCTATCTGGAGAAATTTCTCTAAGATATTTAGTGCAACATTGTTTAGCCACGTGATGTGGATTAATGGTTGTATAAAATGACCTTGAGGGCTTCCCACGTGGCTCAGTGGTAAAGAATCTGCCTGCCAATGCAGGAGACACAGTAGACGGAGGGTTGACCCCTGGGTCAGGAAGATCCCCTAGAGGAAGAAATGGCAACCCACTCCAGTATTCGGTCCTGGGAAATCCCATGGACAGAGGAGCCTGGTGGGCTACAGTCCATGGGGTTGCAAAGAATTGGCCACGACTGATCAGAGCACAGTGGCAAAATGGCCCTTAATGTTCTCACTAATTCTCAGATTGTATAACATAATGACTTAAATTGAAGAAAGTGGGGAAAACCAATAGACCATTCAGGTATGACCTAAACCAAATCCCTTATAATTATACAGAGGAAGTGAAAAAAAGATTTAAGGGACTAGATCTGATAGACAGTGCCTGATGAACTATGGATGGAGCTTTGTGACATTGTACACGAGATCAAGACCATCCCCAAGAAAAAGAAATGCAAGAAAGCAAAATGGCTGTCTGAGGAGGCCTTATAAATAGCTGTGAAAAGAAGAGAAGCAAAAAGCAAAGGAGAAAAGGAAAAATATTCCCATTTGAATGCAGAGTTCCAAAGAATAGCAAGGAGAGATAAGAAAGCCTTCCTCAGAAGTCAATGCAAAGAAATAGAGGAAAACAATAGAATGGGAAAGACTAGAGATCTCGTCAACAAAAGTTAGAGATAACAAGGGATTTCATGCAAAGATGGGCTCAATAAAGGACAGAAATGGTATGGACCTAACAGAAGCAGAAGCTATTAAGAAGAGGTGGCAAGAATACACAGAGGAACTGTACATAAAAGATCTTCACACCCCAGATAATCACGATGGTGTGATCACTCATCTAGAGCCAGACATCCTGGAATGTGAAGTCAAGTGGGCCTTAGAAAGCATCACTATCAACAAAGCTAGTGGAGGTGATGGAATTCCAGTTGAGCTGTTTCAAATCCTGAAAGGTGATGCTGTGAAAGTGCTGCACTCAATATACCAGCAAATTTGGAAAACTCAGCAGTGTCCACAGGACTGGAAAAGGTCAGTTTCATTCCAATCCCAAAGAAAGGCAATGCCAAAGAATGGTCAAACTGCTGCACAATTGCACTCATCTCACACACTAGTAAAGTAATGCTCAAAATTCTCCAAGCCAGGCTGCAGCAATATGTGATCCATGAACTTCCAAATGTTCAAGCTGGTTTTAGAAAAGGCAGAGGAACCAGAGATCAAATTGCCAACATCCGCTGGATCATGGAAAAAGCAAGAGAGTTCCAGAAAAAACATCTATTTCTGCTTCATTGACTATGCCAAAGCCTTTGACTGTGTGGATCACAATAAACTGTGAAAAGTTCTGAAAGAGATGGGAAAACCAGACCACCTGACCTGCCTCTTGAGAAACCTGTATGCGGGTCAGGAAGTAACAGTTAGAACTGGACATGGAACAACAGACTGGTTCCAAATAGGAAAAGGAGTACATCAAGGCTGTATATTGTCACCCTACTTATTTAACTTCTATGCAGAGTACATCATGAGAAACGCTGGGCTGGAAGAAGCACCAGCTGGAAACAAGATTGCTGGGAGAAATATCAATAACCTCAGATATGCAGATGACACCACCCTTGTGGCAGAAAGTGAAGAGGAACTAAAAAGCCTCCTGATGAAAGTAAAAGAGGAGAGTGAAAAAGTTGGCTTAAAGCTCTACATTCAGAAAACTAAGACCATGGCATCCAGTCCCATCACTTTATGGGAAATAGATGGGGAAACAGTGGCTGACTTTATTTTTGCTAAGTCACTTCAGTCGTGTCCGACTCTGTGCAACCCCATAGATGACAGCCCACTAGGCTCCCCTGTCCCTGGGATTCTCCAGGCAAGAACACTGGAGTGGGTTGCCATTTCCTTCTCCAATGCATGAAAGTGAAAAGTGAAAATGAAGTTGCTCAGTCGGATCCAACTCTCAGCGACCCCATGGACTGCAGCCTACCAGGCTCCTCACTCCATAGGATTTTCCAGGCAAGAGTACTGGAGTGGGGTGCCACTGACTTTATTTTTGGGGGCTCTAAAATCATTGCAGATGGTGATTGCAGCCATGAAATTAAAAGATGCTTACTCCTTGAAAGGAAAGCTATGACCAACCTAGACAGCATGTTAAAAAGCAGAGACATTACTTTGTCAACAAAGATCTGTCTAGTCAAGGCTATGATTTTTCCAGTGGTCATGTATGGATGTGAGAGTTGGACTATAAAGAAAGCTGAGTGCCAAAAAATTGATGCTTTTGAACTGTGGTATTGGAGAAGACTCTTGAGAGTCCCATGGACTGCAAGGAGATCCAATCGGTCCATCCTAAAGGAGATCAGTCCTGGGTGTTTATTGGAAGGACTGATGCTGAAGCTGAAACTCCAGTACTTTGGCCACCTGATGCAAAGTGTTGACTCATTGGAAAAGACCGTGATGCTGGGAAAGATTGAGGGCAGGAGGAGAAAGGGTCGACAGAGAATGAGATGGTTGGATGGCATCACCGACTCAGTGGACATGGGTTTGGGTAAACTCCAAGAGTTGGTGATGGACAGGGAGGCCTGGTGTGCTGTGGTTCATGGAGTCACAAAAAGTCAGACATGACTGAGCGACTGAACTGAACTGATTACATAATGATAATTAGAAAATAACAACAACAACAACTATGGATTGGGTTGGAGCTTGATATCCTCTCAGTAGATTTATTGGGCACCTACTGTATACCAGGAGACTACATGAAAGCACTTGTTTTTGATCTAAACACTAAACTGTTGACACCTTGTGTTGTTTGCATCAGTTTCTTACAGGGCAATAAACACAATGTACAGAATCTTCCAAATGTAGCTTGAATGTTTGTTTTATTTAGACATTCTCATTTCCTTAAGGAAAGCATCAAACCCCTTGTGCCACAAGGATTCCTTTGCAAGCTTAGAAACACATTTACCAATATAGATAATTTATTACAAAATAGAAAGATTCAGTAGGATAGAAAAATCCTTGTGGAAGGAGAAAGGAACCTGGTTTCAGGAATATCATTATTTGTGCCATGAACAGTAATTTATTGTTTTTTACACATATTCACCCAAAGGGTGTGGTATGGTTTCAGGAATTCACAGAGCACAACACCCAAGCACTTGTGATAGGAAAATGGTATTCAGCAAAGTGCTCCCCTTTCTGCTACCTCAGTTTGTAAAGTGGTCCTAAAAAAACACGCACATTCTTTGTTATGACAGCCTGGCTTTGTGTTTCTGATGTAAGACTAATAGGACATGAAAGCAGGGGTAAACTAGGAGCCTAGGAAATTGAAGACTGAGGATTGATAAGCAGTAAATGAACAGGGCTTGGCATACCTCGTCGCTTCAGTTGCGTCTGACTCTTTTGCAACCCTGTGGAGCTCACCAGGCTCCTCTGACCATGGGGATTCTCCAGGCAAGAATACTGGAGTGGGTTGCCATGCCCTCCTCCAGGGAATCTTCCCCACCCAGGGATCAAATCCATGTTTCCTGCATTGCAGGTGTATCCTTTACCACTGAGCCACTGGGGACGCCCAAATAAACAGTAGGGATCCTCAAAAAGTAGTGGAAGAGAAAGTATCCTTATGTAGGAGGTAAAGGCAAGTAGGGTGTGTTGAGGATCAGGTGGGACTAAGAAAGAAAATCCAGGCCACTGTATGTATGTTGTGTGTGAAAAAGGGAACATAGACCTGGTCTATTTTAAGACTGAGAGAGCACTGGAAAGATCACACAGACCAAAAAATGTGTGAGAAGCGCTGCCTCTGTGCTGAAAGTTTCCACCACCACCTGATGGGTTTTTGTTGTGCTTCAGCCACTCATGGGTTCCCAGGTGGCTCAGTGGTAAAGAATCTGCCTACCAATGCAGAATACGTGGATTCGATGCCTGCGTCGGGAAGAGCCCCTGGAGAAGGAAATGACAACCCACTCCAGTATTCTTGTTTGGGAAATCCCATGGAGAGAGGAGCCTGGTGGGCTACAGTCCATGGGGTGGCAAAGAGTCGAACACGACTAAAGAACAACAGCAGCCAGGTATATGACTTTTTAGAAGTAATTTGCTCATATGCACAGTGGAGCTAACACTCCTCAGCCCACTTGCTCACACTGTGGGGCTGGAAGGTCTAGGGAGATGTAGGCATGAAGACCATTGTCAGCTTGAAACGTAGATGCCCGGCCTGAGCTGGATTGCGGTTGCTATGGCAGAAGAGAACCTAGTTCCCAGTCCTGGAAGCCAGGCCGCAGTTTCCATCTGATGGCAGAGCTGACATTTTGTTCTTTTTGATTTTTTTTTTTTCACTTGCTGGGGTTCTTAACTGGTTCTTATGCAGTGTGATGACATGATTGCCAAGAGAAAGTTGAGGGTGGCTTCCATATAAAAGTTTTGTATATCTTCTCTGCATCAGCAGCTATCACCCTTTGCTTTAGCTCGAAACACCATAGCTCATGGACCCACACTCCTGGTCCATGTTTCAGTTGGTATTTGTGAAATTCTTTTTTTTATTTAATTTTTTATTTTATATCGGAGTATAGCCAATTAACAATGTTGTGATGGTTTCAGGTGAACAGCGGACTCTTCAGGGACTCGGACATGCGTATACATGTATCCATTCTCCCCCAAACGGCCCTCCCATCCACATAACATTGAGCAGAGTTCCCTGTACTGTACAGGGTCCTTATTGGTTATCCATTTTAAATATAGCAGTGTATACATGTCCATCCCAATGGATTTTGTGAAATTCTTTCATTGCCGTCCCAGTCTTTGAGTTTGGAGGCAGGCACTTTTCTGTAACTTCTTGGCTAAATAGCTTCTTGAGAAGGCAACCGATCCTTTAAATCAGAGTTGAGTGTGTATCATGAATTGCCGTAATTTATAATTCAGATTCTAAACTGGCCACTTTTAAATTGGGATCTGTTTAGAAGTCAGCATATTTAACACAAGCAAAATAAACTCCACACCTATCTGTGTGGGTTTTTTTTTCTCCCGTAAGGAATGGGGTTTTCACTGCAGATTGTCTGACAACTTCGGAGAAACGGGGACCTTTGTGGCCTGTCCTTTTATTGTGTCCTCAGGCCCTGTACCACCCAGGCCTCACACACACACACACACACACACACACACACACACACACACACACACACACAATCCTGTCTTGGGACTTCCCTGGGGGTCCAGTGGTTAAGACACCATGCTTCCGCTGTAGCAGACATGGGTCGATCCCTGGTCTGGGAACTAAGATCCCCCATGTCAAGTGCGGCCAAAAAATGGAAAAACTAGAAACTAAAAAAAAATTTATTTTTTAAAAAAGAAAGCATGTCTGTGTGACTGCTCAGTGTGTGGAAGAACATTCTGCATCAGTTTGGCTGCATTTATTGGCTGAGCTTCCAGTTCGTTTCAGGTAGAGAGCAATGCTCACGAGGTAATAAACATAACATTTCTTCCAGGAAAAAAAGGCCAAGAAGAAAGCCAACTAGTAGTGCTGGCGTGGAAAAGACTTTCAAATGTGAAATGACTTATCCCTCTAATGATATAGTTGTTTAAAAGGCAAGCTAGAAGCTGACTTATTTATAGGGTTCTATATTCTGGAGTCCCACCCAGACCTACCAAATTAGAATCTTCAGGGGTGGAGCCAAGAATCATGAAGTGGTTTAAACTTTCCAAGAGACTTTGATGCATAGCTGGGTTTGGGAAGCTCAGCATAGTGGCTGAGCCCTTAGTCTTGGGTGTCCCTAGTCCTTTGTCCTCAGCCTTAGGACTCAGTCTTGGGGGTTTGAGCCTGGGTGACTCCCTGAACCAGTCAACTTCAATTTCCTAACCTCCAACATGGATCTAATCTAACAATGTGTTCCTGGGAAGAGTACTGTATAGAATAAATGAGATGGCATATTCCAAGCCCCTGGTTTGCAGAAGAGCTTTGGTCAGTAGAAATCATCTTGCCCCCTTTGGTGCATCTTGGCACCTTGTCCTCAGCAGATACTGAAATCGTGAGTCACATCAGCAGTTGGCATTGCGCAGCAAGTGATGTGCTCAACAAATGAGACACTCAACACTCAGCTGTTGATGAGGAAGGGCTGGGCTGGAGCACTTGCTCACTGAGGTGTGTTGATAACTCACTTTGCAGCAGTACATTTTCTCCCCTGACGTCAGCTGCGCCCCCGAGGCGCTCTCTGCCCTGCGAGGGGCTCATCACAGCTGTCCGTCCCCCTCTCCTTCTGTGCCTGTGAATCAGCTGGGTTGGCTCCACTCCAGGAGTTAAAATGGCTCGTTCGTAATCAGCTGTGCCAAAGCTAATGGTCCTTTTTGTTCTTAAATTCTGCTCTCTAGGCTTTGAGGTTTTAGGCGATTTCATTTCCATTGGTCTTGTAGGCGTGACTCGAGCAGCAATTCTGTAACTTTTTGATCCCTGGACCTCTAAAATCTGCTAAAAATCATTGAGGACCACAGTGATCTGTTTTGGGGGATTGTGTCTATTGGTAGTACCATACTAGGAATGAACGCTAGAGTTTTGAAGACACAAGCACATATTCCATTAGCCATCAGAGTGATGATGTCATCACGCTTCCGGTAGCTTCCTGAAGGTGGAAAATCCCCCCTTCACTGGTGAGAAAATGAGAGTGAAAGAAGGAAACAGATCTTAGTACTTCGACAGTAGTTTTGGCCTTGTGGACCCTGGAAAAAGTGTTGGGGGCACTCAGGGGTCCCTTTTTCACTCTGAACTGCTGATGGTGAGCCCTTGGGGTATGTCCCGCCCTGTTGATCTGTCCCAGAGAAGCACAGAAATCAAAGCAGAGGTCATTGAGCCACCCACCCGTACAGCTGGGAGGATCTCTTCCAGAAGGCCTCAGAGCTCGGTTGCCAAACTGAGTTCATGTCCAAGAGCTTAAAAGACTGAACTTGCCCTGCCTCTCAGGTTAGTAGCTTAGGGCTCAGGCCCAAGAGAAACATAGCTGGGTTCCAACCCAGCTGTGCTTCTGGTGACTTTGGGCAAGTTTCTTAGCTTCTCTGGCCTCTGCCTCCTCACATATGAAATGTGGATCATAAAAATACTCACCTGGTGGGCTTGCTAGGAAAATTAAATAAGATAATGTTTAGAAAGGAACAAGCATCTTGAGAAGCATCCAGTCAATATTAACCATAACTACATTCTGACGGAACCCCCTGACTTGTTAATCTCTTTATATTCCTCTGTTAGCTTCAAAACCACGACATCTTGGAGGTGTGTGTGCATGCTCAGTCGCTTCAATCGTGTCCACTCTTTGTGACCCCGTGGACTGTAGCCCACCCAGCTCCTCAGTCTATGGGATTCTCCAGGCGAGACTCCTGGAGTGGGTCGCCTCCTAGAGGTGTATGTTTGTATTAATAACAGGTAGCCGCCATCGCTCCTAGAAATTACTACTGCTTTCCACAGCCCTGGTCACCGTTGCACCTCTTTCTGCCAGCCCCCAGGCTGGCAGAGCAAGTGAGCAGAGCACAGGGTTTCCAGGCTGCACGGCGAGTGCCGTCTCTCTCTGCCTTCTTACCAGACTGAAGGCAGAGCTAAAATCAGATGCGATGAGTTTACACATCGGACCCAGCAATCATGCTGTACATCATGCTGGCTTGATCCGTGTTTTCAAGGTGGTATGAAACCCCTAATGCTCCAACTCATAGTATTATTACACTCGAATAAACAGAAGCATGATTTATAATGATTAAAATTTGTTTGCAGCATATGTTTGTCTTTTTCTTTTCTTCCCCCCTAAGTGGAATGTGTGTTTCTGTAGCACCTTCTATGTTGCAAATTGCATTCCCAAACCTCTTTTTTTAATTGTCTATTAATCAGTTCGTGGGAGAATTCAGCGATGGTAGGTGACCCAGTTTTCCTTATTTGGCAAATGTAAATGTAATGTCTCATTCCTTGCAGGGGGTGGTGGGGAAGTCCCTGGTGGCCCTCACATGTAAGTCAACAGATTTCTGTTGCAAAAAAATGTTAATATTGTTTTTAAACCCTATGGGTGAATTTGAAGACTTTATTAACACAGAGACAAAAAACTGGGGTTTTAAAGTGATGTCCTGTAAATAACTAGTTTGACATATCCAACCACATGAAATAATCTACAAGCCATCTCAGACCCTGTCCAGCATATACAGGGGTATCAGTAAGGAATGAAGAAATTAACTCATCCTCATTCTTGCTGAGTGTCTCTCTGGGAGCCACCTCTTGTGGCTGTGGGTCACCCAAAGGTCTTTGAAGCTATAACACCCTGTAGTCCCAGCTGGCAGCATCATGCCCAGAACTGACGTGGGATCATCAGCTCCGAGCCATGGGATTGGAGCTTCTTCTCCCTCTTGCAAAGGATTTAGCATGTGTCCTCTAAAAGATGTTGGCTTTGGATGAACAGACCTGGTTCCTCACCCTGTCCCTTGTACTGGAGCGGTAGGAGGGAGGACAGGGCCTCTGTCTCTCTGGGTTGTCCCTCCTCCCATGGGTACAAAGGTGTCTCAGCAACTGTTCCCTCTAATGCTGGTCTAGAGAGTGGTGGCTGGTTCCCTCCATCCTTAGGCATGCAAAACCAGCCACATGCTATGGCTTTGAGGGGAGGAGGAAGTTGCAAAAAATGAGAAAAAGCATCAAGCAGCTGGACGAGCTGATCTCAGTGATTTTGAGTGAACCTGGAACTTGGATTCTCAAGTTTCCAAGACAGGGAAGCTCAGTTCAGCAAAATATTCTCTACTCCTTGGTGAGGTGGTGGATTTCGAAGACCACACATCCAGTCTTGGGTCTGTGAATGACTGGCGTGGACAGATTTCTTTTTCCTTGGTATATCAATTATCTATCACTGCATAACAAACCACCCTAAAGCTTACTAGCTGCAAGCAAAAATGACTTTCTGTTTCTTGTCCATGTGACTGTATTTAGATGGTGGCTGGGCTCAGCTGGGGAGCTGGGAGGTCTGGACCTCTTTCTCTTCACAAGGACTTTCCTCCTCCGTAAGGTTAGAGCAGGCTGGATTGCCTCACAGGGTGGTGATGGCAGCATGCTCTGCCCTGGCGTGCAAGTGCTAACCACACCTCTGCTGACTTTGCTGGTGCTCCGTTGGCTGAAGCACATCACGTGTTCAAGCTCAAAGTTGGTATGGGAGGGGCTTTTCCTCCTCCGTAAGGTTAGAGCAGGCTGGATTGCCTCACAGGGTGGTGGCGGCAGCATGCTATGCCCTGGTGCTAACCACACCTCTGCTGACTTTGCTCCATTGGCTGAAGCACATCACGTGTTCAAGCTCAAGTTGGTATGGGAGGGGCTTGCCCAAGAATGTGTGTATTAGTAGATGTGAGGCATTGAGGCTATTAGTACACAGTCTCTCCTTTACTCTTGGCCTCGGTCTTTTGGTCAGTGAGATGGGAATGCGTTGCATAGAGGACCAGCCCTGGGAGTCAAGAGACATACTTTTTACGTCCAGTCTGTTTCTAAGTATGTGTGTGATTACAGGCTCCATTTTCCTCAAGAGTAAAGGGAAAGTCTTGGACCAGATGACCCAGGGGCTCACCAATGAACATATACACACACTCCCTTTTCCACCTTCCATACAATGTGGAAATCAGATGTGCTTGGAACTGTCTTGAAAGTGATAGAGAGCTATACAAATGTAATTTGTTATTACAGATACTATTTGTAGAGACTTTGGTAAATGTATTTTCAAAAATAGCGTGATGAGATTATAAACCTATCTATGAAAATACAGCAGAATTAAAAGCAACATCTTATTCAGAGTCCCTTAAAACACTCTTCTGGTGTTTTAAGTTCACTCTATGGAAGTTTGGCCAGTCAAGGCATGTTTGTATGAAAGATGTGTATANTGGGATTCTCCAGACAAGAACAGTGGAGTGGGTTGCCATTTCCTTCTCCAATGCATGAAAGTGAAAAGTGAAAGTGAAGTCGCTCAGTCATGTCCGACTCTTAGCGACCCCATGGACTGCAGCCTACCAGGCTTCTCCGTCCATGGGATTTTCCAGGCAAGAGGACTGGCGTGGGGTGCCGTTGCTTTCTCTGGTGTAATATGAGTGAGATCAAATATTCTATAAGTTCAAACCATTTCAGATTCAGATTCAAAACTATAGATGTTTTACTTAACTTTTATATTGCATTTGTATCTCCTTTATTTCAAACCAAGAGTCCTGGTTCTTAAAAACAGAACTAGAATTAGAACATCTCAAAATTATTACAAAAGTCTCAGAATAATAACAATACTACCATCATCAACTATAATTACTGAAAATAGCTAAATTTGTAAAGCTCCAAATTCTCTTCCATCCTCCCAGTTCTTCTAGTTATATTTGTATTATTAATCATATAGTCCATATATATTATAGTCTATTCCTTTAACCCTCATTTAGCTTTAGTTCTATAGGTTGATATATACTTAACATTCACTGTTCTTATGTTGATGCCAATTTATTCATTTTTGTCTGAAATGAATTCTTTAGTAGATTGCTTAGTCAGTGTTCATTTCCCAGAAACGATATTCGCTGAATTCATGAGTGTTGACAACAGTTTGTGCTCTTCCTACATGAAGTCAGTTTTGCTGGGTATAAAATCTTTAACCAACTTTTTCCTTTCAATATCATAAATATAGGTATTAAAAATAAAATAGTCTAGTTTCTTTTAGCATAAATATTGTTATCAAAAATCATGTGACAGTCTAATTTTGTTTCCCTTACAAGTATTATAAAGATATTTTTCTTTATCTTTATTAAAGTCCTATAATTTTATCACATCATGTCCTGATGTTGATAGGTCTGGGTTGAGAGAGTTTCAAGTATGAGATGAGCTCTTTCGATGTGATTTTCAAATCTTTTTTTTTTTAATTCAGGAATATTGTCTTGAATCATACATTTTAATAATTTTTTATCCCCTTGCCTTGGGATTCTAATCTAGAAATGCTTTTGGTAACTCATCTTATTTCCAAACACACTTGTGTTTGTTGGGACGGCAGGAACACAGGGTCTGTGTCTGGCGCTAGAGGAGTTCACCATGTAGTGGGAGGACAGTGTCTCTTTACTGCCTGTTACATGGAGATAATGAGTTGCAAATGTTGAATTGGCTTTAGGAGTTCNCTTTTGGTAACTCATCTTATTTCCAAACACACTTGTGTTTGTTGGGACGGCAGGAACACAGGGTCTGTGTCTGGCGCTAGAGGAGTTCACCATGTAGTGGGAGGACAGTGTCTCTTTACTGCCTGTTACATGGAGATAATGAGTTGCAAATGTTGAATTGGCTTTAGGAGTTCACAGCCTGCCACTTTGAACCACAACCAGGATGGGAAGCAGTTGGGCAAGCTTGTAACTCCCAGTTCCTTTGTCTATTGAAGCAATTTATGACTTATCTGCTTCTTTGCTTAGGTCCCTAATTAAAGCTATTTTCAACCCAATAAACATCCTCATACCTCATCCAGCCAGTAGCATTGGACAGCTCCCCTGTGGCCTCTGCCTTCATCCTCTTAGACTCTGTGGTTCAGGGTTAAGTTCCTATACCTTTAGCAGGGCCACTCTCTGAAATGCAAGGAGAAGAGTATTGTTTCTTGGAGACAATTACAGAGACAGTGCAGCCTTCTCTGAGAAAACACACCTTTTGAAACGCAACGTGCTGGGGGAAGATCCAGCCCAGGTCAGTGACTGCCTTAGCTGTCCTGACTCCTATTAATGCTGTGTTTCTGCTTAGCTGAAAGGATCTGGAGTTGGTGTCTAAAATTCGTTAACCTTTTGTTTGAGGGACTTGTACTTGGGACTTGTGGTTCTATGTCTTTTCTTACAGCTTTTCAAGCTATAACTACAGTTCGGTGGTTGTGGCTATGGGCACAACTGTGAAATAGCTAACTTCACCTTTGAATCGTCCATTACTTTTAAGAACATTATGTTCTAGATATTGGGGGCACATAAGCCTATTTTTGCATTTGGTTAGGATTCTTTACCAACTGAGCTATAAGGGAAGCCCAGGCTCAGTTGGTAAAGAATTCTAACCAAGTGCAAAAATAGGCTTGTGCCCCCAATATCTAGAACATAATGTTCTTAAAAGTAATGGACGATTCAAAGGTGAAGTTAGCTATTTCAGTTGTGCCTATAGTGGCTCAGACAGTAAAGCGTCTGCCTGCAGTGCTGGAGAACTGGGTTTGACCCCTGGGTTGGGAATATCCTCCGGAGAAGGAAATGGCAACCCACTCCAGTATTCTTGTCCGGAGAATTCCATGGACTGAAGAGCCTGGTAGGCTACAGTCCATGGGGTCTCAAAGAGTCTGACACGACTGAGCAACTTCACTTTCACTTTCTTTCTCTCAGGATTCTTAGAAGACGGAAGCTCTGAATGCAAACAGAACTACTGCCGAGAGACACATTTAAGGGCTTATATTTTTTTCTGTCTTCTCAGGAGTCTGCCTGTCTTTGCCCAAAGTTACATATGAAAGATTTTTATTTGTCACTTAGTTGTGACATTGGAGGCCATTTACCTAAAGTAATTCTTAAGAAAATCACTTTGTGAAGTAAGTGCAACTTTGGTAATGTGAAAAATGTCTCCCTAATTTATCTGTCTTAAACTTACAACTTATTAATATCACACTGTTATCTATCAAAGCAAAGCTGTATTTTATTCTTTTTTTTTCCCCTTCCCATTGCCTCCCTGGGAAGGGAAGTTTATTCCCTGGGAAGGGAAGTAGTTTCCTTCATGTGAGATAGGTGGTTTCTCTTTCTCTCACCTCCTATGTCATTGTTTCACTGCTCTCAAATCTTTTGTTTATGAGGAAACAAGGAAAAATCTTGGACTTGGAGTGAGAGAGCCTAGCATTCCTCTCTGGCTTTGTGCTAACCAGCTATGAGACTTCAACAAGCTAGTTAAGCTCTTTGAGTCTTAGTTTATTCACCGATACAGTGGGTATGAAAATCCCTTCATCACTTTATTGCTGCAGGATTAGTTATAATGATATATGTAAAGCACTTGGTACCTGGCACAAATAATCATCCTTATTTGGGAACTCTTGGCATCATCGACTCAAAGGACATGAGTTTGAGCAAACTTCACAAGATAGTGAAGGACCGGGAAGCCTGGTGTGCTGCAGTCCATGGGAGTTGGACAAGACTGAGTGACTGAACAAGAGCAACCTGCCAATGAAAATGTTACCGCTTGCCAATGAAAAAATAGTGATATCTGTTCTCACTCCCCCTGATTCCCTTGGGTGGGGCTTCACCCCCGTTTTCCTTCTGTGCTGTTTGGATGTATTGCTCCATATGAATACATCTGCAGCCACTAAAACAAATTAGAGATACCCATTCACAGTGACCCGTAAGCAAAGAAATGCAAACCGGGCTCATAGGTATGGATCTTTAACAATGTGGGAGGTGGGATATGAGGGGAGGGGTCACCCTGCCATTTCTCAGCTTCACACCCACGTCTGAGTTTTTCGTGCCTCAACTATTCTCTTTGGGCTCTTTTTATAGACGCAACTCCTAGCCAAGCAGTCCCCATAGACTCAGAGAAGCCCCCTCTCTCACTTGCCCCCACATTGTGTTCCAAGGGGAGGGTGGTCTCCGATGGGGGCCCTTTTGCAAAAAGTTGCTTCAGAGGCTGGAAAATCAGACTCATGCGTGCCAGTCCTGATTTCCCTCCCGGCCTCCCAGCCCTTCTCTTCCCCTCCTGTTCAGGTCCCTCCACCAAGCTAAGCTGTCCCTGATCTACCCCACCCCTCCTGACCCCCAGTTCTTTTGTTCACCCATCCCTGCCAGTGCCCCCTCCCCCCACCCCAGTACAGTCACCCTCACTGCTGCTTAAATGTCATTTTTGAAACAACAGAAGGACATGCTGATTTTTGCGGCATCTCAGGAGGAAAAAAAAAATTTTTTTTTATCCATTTGGTGTTGAGAGAACTCACAAGAAATGTATTCAGGGACCCTCGCCAGCCTCTCTCACTGCTGCGGTTCACATTTGGTGGCTAGTGACACACAACACACACAGCATTTTCCCCCCAGAAATGTCCACGCACCTCTCATCCTCACCCTGCTTCCTTTAGGTTTCTTTGTCCCTCGGCTAATTCTGTGCTTGAAGCACTGCTGTTCTCGATTTATTTTCGAGCCGGGGATCCATTCTGATCCTCTCTCGGGGGTTTGAACCAGGTTCTTGGGAAACCTGGGAACACGGTCAAGCCTGGCTTACATCTCTGGAGGGGAAGGCATGAGACACTGCACCACCCCCCGCCCCCCGCCCTGCCCCTTGACCCATGGGGAATCCGTCAGGCTCCTGTGTCAGGCCCTCAATTCCAGAAGGGAACGGTGCGTCTCTGCAGGAAACTGGGAACTCTAGTTCCCTTTGTCCTTCATCTGTCTGTCCTCCAGGCTCCACCACGCTCCATCTGTGATGATGTATATTCACACCTTATTATTCCCATTAGATGGAAAGTTCCTGAGGACAGGATCCTGTGTGACTCATGTTCTTGTCCCTCAGCCCTGGAACGGGGCCTTGCAGGTGGCCCCATGGCTCCAGCGTCCTCCTGTGTGAGGAGGACAGGGGGAGCAGGGCTCACCTTCCGTAGGCTTCTTCACTGCCACACTCTGCTGGAGAAAGGGCTCACACTGGCTCGGAGCATCATTTTAAAACCCAGAGACCCTCTACTCATTACTAAAGGTCCAGATGAGCAATTAGTTATGAATTGGAATTTTAATGAGCTGATGTTCTGGCCCCAAACACCTCATTGCAATACAGTGACTAGATTATCCCCACCCATCTGAATTTCTCACAGTCACTCAGACCATCTTGCTCTGGGTTTAGTGGTTGTCATCCACAGACACCCAAAGTGGGAGGTTTGCTGCGTCTCAGGATCATCAAAGCCAGCCCCTCAAACCTTGCCTCAGCCAGAGGACCCTCGTACGAGAGTGGTCTGAGGGCTACTGTTAATCTCAAAGTCTTACGTGGCACATCTCCATCCCAGCTCCTTTCCTGGGCCTCCTGCCCACTTGGGGCACCCCGGAGAGAACTGCAGGTCACCTAACAGGTGCTCCCCTCCTTGCCTTCTAGCCATGACATGAATTTGGAGGAAATCAGAGGTGTTCAGTTTTCACACCACACACACACGGGCGCGCACATACCCCCAAAAATTTCTTGTCCTAATGACTTGTTTGGACATTCTACTTGACGAGTATCTGAAGTTTGAGGTTTGCAGCCTGAGCAACCTCCTTTAAAAGGACCCTGTGTCTTCCCTGGCTTTAAATAGACCTTCCTGATGGCTAAATCTGGGCAGAGTCCAGACCCTCCTCTGACCGGCACAGCACAAGTCACACACCACCTAGAATCTAATCGAGCGAGTAGTCGACCCTGCCTCCCTCTGACTCTGTCTGGGGACATTCCTCGGATGTAGAAACACCTGTGTTGTCCGTTTCATGTGTGGAGGTCCCTCCTTAACCGTGAATTCTAGTCCCTCTTTCCTGAAATGTCATTAATTGTTCCTGTGTTAAAAACCGTCTTGGAGACAGGCTCCTTATGTGACATTGTTCCTGGCGTCTCTCTATTGAAGAATATGTTTGAGCTTCTCTTTATCTGCTTTTCCTTCACCCTGGAATTCCTCATGGGGGCTAAGCTTTGCCAAATAGACAGTTATGGAGCAAAATTAGAAGATTTTCAGTGGGCCAGCTTCTAAGGGCCCGCCTGGTTTTCTAAGAAGCAACCATAAAAAGAAGAAAGAAAGAAAAAAAAAAAAAAAAGAAAGAAAAAGTAGAGACTGGAAGAAGCAAACTTTCGGCTAATTACCATCTTTTTTCCCCCCTCTGAGCTCAGAGTACTGTTCTTAATTTCCTGACCAGCTTGCGCCCCTCCCCCGCTCCCTCCGAGCATCTGTGGTGGTTTCAAATTGAACTGCATACCTGCTGCTCTGAATTTCCAACATACCATACCAGTTGGTTTGCCAAACAGTGAACTGCCAGCCATCTGCCATCCAAAGTCAGAATTTACATTGTTTCATCTTAAAATAACGCCTCCGGAATAGCAAGCCACTCTGTGCATCAGGTTTTAAAGTTGACAATCAGCCAGAATTAAAAACAAATACCAAATGGGCATAAAAAAAGAACATGGTGGGGAGTTGGGGTTGGGGAGGGGGTGGCTGGCATTTGACAGAGAGTTTATTTTTCAGCATTTTTTTACCTGATTCTCCACCAAAATAGCCATGCCATTTAATTTTATCTGCAACAGCAGGAACTACTTATAGACTGAGAGCCTTAACTTCTTACTCGCCTGGCTCTACCCGAACAGACGAGGCTGGAGCTGTTGTCTGCATCTCAGGGAGGGTGGATGTCTTTATAACCTCCCCAGATGCAGGGGAGGAAGAGCTGCCGTAACCTCTTCTCAATAGGACTTCCTGGTGGCTCAGATGACACCGCTAAGATGCGTGAATGTGGACTACCACACGCTAGTGAGTGGTGAACCCAGGACTGCCAGGCCAGTCTTCCCACCCCTGGATGTGTCCATGCAGATGTGTCCTCCACCCCGCCTTTACTTCCCCTTACCCGACTGTAGCAGCCCTTCTGTGCCTTATTCCCCTGCTGCTCCAGGACAGTTGTTTCGTTGCAAAGTTGAGTCAGACTCTTTGCATCCCTGTGGACTGTAGCCCGCCAGGCTCCTCTGTGCGTGGAATTCTCCAGGCAAGAATACCGGAGTGGGTTGCCATTCCCTTCTCCAGGGGATCTTCCAGATCCAGGGATCGAACCCACATCTTCTGCACTGCAGGCAACTTCTTTACTGCTGAGTCACCAAGGAAACCCAGGAGCCCCTGGTGACCTGTGATGGTGGCCCTTGTGGCAGAGCCACCATGAAATCTGGGTGACTTTCCAGAGCAGATGGGCCTGAAGAAGTTTGTTTTTTTTTTCTTAAGAGAAAAATGAAAGAGGTTTCATGTTTCCTTTAGGGAAGCTGTTCCAGGCGAAGGCAGCTTGGGGAAAAGTGTGAAGTTATGAGTGGGCAGAGGAAGCAGAGGGCTCTAAATTTATACCAAAGCCACCTGCCTACGGCGTGGCGCCCCAGGCCACAGGCCTGCCCACAAGGAGGGCTAGTCCCTGAGCCTGGGCTGGGCGGGGCACTGGGCAAGGTCCCTGAGTCAGCCTCATGCACCCCGTGGAAATCTCCGGGGGCCGACCTTGGACACTGTAGGTCCAGGCGAGCTGCCAGCTCAGCTCGGTCCTGATGTGGGTGTCAGAAGTGGGCACTGTGGTCACTGCTCTGCGTAGGCTTGCTTCTGGGCCAGCTGGTTCTCCTCTTGGAAGCCCTGTGTCAACCCGGACCAGACTTAAGGCCTGTCTTGTGTGTTCCCTGGCCCCTGCCTGTGGCTCTGACCTACCCACCCTGCAAGCTATCTCTGTAGCTGGAACAAGCTCTGTTTCCTGTGAGTCAGGGCCATCTCCCCCATCTTTGGGGTCCCGAACACCATTGTTGTTGAGTTGCTCAGTCATTTCTAATTCTTTTGAGACCCCATGGACTGTAGCCTGCCAGGCTTCTCTGTCCATGGGGCTTCTCCAGGCAAGGATACTGGAGGGGGTTGCCATCTTCTTCTCCAATCCATTTCCTTCTCCAAACACCTTTGGTGAGTGGTTAAAGAATCTGCCTGCAACGCAGGACACTCAGGTTCAATGCCTGGGTGAGGAAGATCCCCTGGAGGAGGGCATGACAACCCACTCCCGTATTCTTTCCTGGGAAGTCCCATGGACAGAGGAGCCGTGAAGGTTACTGTCCATACGTCGCAGAGAGTCAGACACGACTGAAGCGCCTGAGCACACACAGCACACACACCAGTTGGCATGTGTGCAACTCATGATCACTTACTAAGTGAGTCAGCGCTTTGCTGGGATAATGCAGAACTTAACTGGCTGTGTTGATTGCAAGACTCAGTCCCACAGTACTGAACTGGCCAGTGAGTTCCTTCAGGCTTTTCCTTAAGGTGGAACAGAAAAACCCAAACCAAGTTTTTGACTAACATAATATTTCTCCTATGAAAGCTGCTTTGGATTTACCCAAAATCTTCCAATTTTGTTGTGTTCCAGTTAGCACTGTTATTACTGAGTGCTCAGGGTCCAGTCACTGTTCAAGGTACCTTGCATATGTATTCTCACGCGTGGATGCCTCTTTGCGACCCCATGGACTGTAGCCCACCAGGCTCCTCTGTCCATGGGATTTCCCAGGCAAGAATACTGAAGTGGGTTGTCATTTCCTCCTCCAGGGGATCTTCCTGACCCAGAGATTGAACCTGAGTGCCCTGCATTGCAGGCAGATTCTTTTACCGCTGAGCCATCGAGGAAGCCATTCCTATCTACTTTGACTTAATTCAGTTTATTAATAATACATTGTGAAGCCCCTGTGGTCATTATAGAGATCAGCCAACCAAGGCTGAATAGGTGTTAGTTTTCCATGAGACACCCTTCAGGCAGGTGTCAGAGGCAGATTTTAACCCAGGGGCCCAAGAGCTCCTGTGAGGTGAGCCCATTGCTCGGAATCTGGCCCTGGCCAGGGCCACTGTTCAATATGGGTGACAGCCAGAAGCACCGACACCCACTGCACACCTGGAGGAGGAGAACTGAGATGCGAGGGTCCCCGTGAGGAAAGTTCGAGAAAGTGGCTCCATCGAGCACCTAGCCTGGGAAGAAAACAGTGAAGTGAGAAATGTGAAGGCTGCATGCAAGATTCCCACGACGAGCTGTCCTTGGAGGGGAAGGGTGGGCGCACTTGCTCCAGGGCTCGGGAGCAATGAGGCAGATGTTTGCCCATTGGGAACGATTCCCAGGCAAGTGGAGCCGCCCATCAGTGGAATACTCTGCTCACAAAGGGGTGAACAGCCTGCCCAGGAAGATCAGGCAGCTGCAGAATGACCCTTGTCAGGATGTCATAGAAAGGTCAGCTCATGATCCGGAGCTTGGTACAAGTGCTCCCTGAAAATGTCCGTGCTGACTCCCAAGCCCCTCAGCTCTGTGTTCTTAGTTTAGTACATAAAACAATGGTGCTCATGATGACACATTTCTAAAGCTTAAAATAGTCGTCACTCCTTTTCCCACAATGAGTCATTTTAAGACCTTCTCCCCGTTCCCCGCTTTGAGAGTCTAATCAGAAGCCGGAGTTTTTAAAAACTAGAAATGTAAAAAACAAAACCCAAATGCAACACTGTCATTTGATTTCCTAAAAAGGTGTTTTTCCTTTGCAAAATCGAAAGGTGAAGGCGGGACCCCTCCAGGCCCTGGAGGTGTTGGTGTGCAGGGGTGCTGGGAAGAAGGCTGCAGGTCCCACTCAGCAGGGCTGGGGTATGAGCTGGGGGGTGGAGAAGGGGTTCTGTTTCTGGCCAAAGCCACTAAACAGGGCCTTGCCTGCAATGGCTTCTGGGCATGAAAGCTTCTAAACTAGAGCTTAGAACTCTGCCTAGCTGTCTGCACAAATGCTATTTGCAGGACGTACTGTTTTGTGATAAAAGATAAAAGAGATCTTCTCTAAAGCAGTTGTGAGGCAGTTTGTATCTGACCCCAAGTTAGAGTCGTTACTAAGGGAACCACCAAGAGAGAGAGCCTATATTTAAATAAGCCGACATCTCAAGATTCCCTTGGGCAGGAAGCGTGTTTCTCCCCTAAGAAAGAACGGAGCATGACTTCCTTCCATGTAGCGGGAGGACTCGTGGTGTTTGCTGCCCACAGGTGCTGGTACCTGTCTGTCGCTGCTTTGCCCCTCTGTCTGGGAGATGGAGCCTCTTCACTGATCTGACAGCCAGGAAAGCAGAGCGAGGCTTCCCCTCTAGTTGTCTCTGAGCAGCTCAGTAAGACAGCAGAGTTCTTGTGGTTATATACAGCTATGCCAACCCTATCCAAGGGATCCCATCCCACAAATATGTGGGAACAATGGGCATGAAGTTCAAAGCCAAAAGGGCGAGTGTCAGAATCCACATGCAGAACACTCAGTGAGTTTGAAATGAACTCTGAATTCAGTTCTGGGGGAGAAGCAGGTATATTAAATAGTGACTGCATAATTGAGCTTCCGACCTGGCTTCAATCCCTGGGTTGGGAAGATCCCCTGGGGGAAGAAATGGCAACCCACTCCAGTATTCTCACCTGGAGAATCCCATGGACAGAGGAGCCTGGCAGGCTACAGTCCAGGGGGGTCACAAAGAGATGGACATGACTGAGTGACTAAGCACAGCACAGTTCATGTAAAGATGATAATAGTTTTGATACTTGTTCAGTCGCCAAGTCATGTCTGACTCTTTGCCACCCAATTCAAGATTCCTTGGGGAAGGAGTAGTCTGATACTACTTTAATCTTAAATATTAAAAACTATAGTGGTATTTTAAATGCTGTTGAAATGTAGGTTTTTTTTTTTTTTAGAAAATTAAATTCTCTCAGCTAAGAAATAATCTGTTGTAGACAGAATCTTGCTTGAATGCAGCAGCATTATGACACTACCGCCACCTAATGGTAGATTGCCTTAATTGCAGACCAAGTGCCTAAAGAAATGTTTAGTTACCAAGTCCTGTGATTCTTCGTGACCCCATGGACTGTAGTCCACCAGACTCCTCTGTCTGTGGGATTTCCCAGGCAAGAATACTGGAGAGGGTTGCCATTTCCTTCTCCGTGGGTCTTCCAGACTCAGGGATCAAACTTGAGTCTCCTGCGTTGCAGGTGGATTCTTTACCACCTGAGCCAACAGGAAAGCCTGCCTAAAAAAATGAGCAGATACTAGTTTCAAAACTAAATTACGGGGACTTCCCTGGTGGTCCAGTGGCTAAGATTCCATGCTCTCAATGCAGAATGTCTGGTTTTGATCCCCGATCCTGGAACTAGACCAGTTAAATATACTTTTCTTTTAATGAAACGTCAGTTCCCATCAATTCATGTATTCACTCAACAGTAATTACTGTAAGAGTCACAACCGTATCACCTGCGCTGTCAGCAGAGAGATGGGCAGCGTGGCCCGTGGTCTGGAGGGTCCCACATCATGGTGACCTGTAAATACCTCCCCTTTGTCTCCAAACCCTCTTTTTATTCACCTGCCATCTCCTGTCCGATCCCTGGACTATCAGGGGAATGTCCTTGCTTGTCATGATCGGCAGCAAGGAGGAAACCGTCTTAAAAATGCCTAAGACTCGCCAAGTCTTGTAGGTCACCAAGCCTGTGTGGTTTGGTGCTTGGATCTGTTCTGCCAAGTGCACCGGGGTTGCCATGGAGGCAAAAAGGCACCTGTGTTTGGTTCTGAGGCATGTCGTCACATATGTGTGGGCACACACACCAGCTAGTCCTTAAAACATGTGTCTTAAGTACAGTCAAAGTCTCCTCTCCACCGTTCTACTCCTTTCCTGACTTTGGTCCTTCCTACAAATGAAGATTTCTTTTTCACCATCCTGTGTGGTCATATCCACGTGGGCATATCATAGTCCCCTACGGATGTTGCCAAGCCATGCTTACCTACTGCACCCCCTCTACAACCCCTGTTTTAAAACAGAGCTCTCTGTGTCATGAGAGGTGATTGATAAAGCTGAATTCATTGCTTATTTGGGGTGTATTATTTGGGGACAAGACCAGGAAGGAGATAAATACCAGGAGGTACTGCAACATCAGAAAGGTCACTTGCCACCCGAGCCGTTGGAGCTGGTGCGGATTGAAGATGGGGAAGCGCCTGTGTTACGGGAGAAGTCCTCTTCCACGGCCCTTCTTCACGCTGGACACCAGCCCCACACCTCAGCTGGCCCACGCCCATCCCCCAGTTTCCCTGACCCGCCCATGGTGAGTTCAAGATTCACACGGGCCTCTCTCAGATGGCTCCTGCACTTTGGGAATGACAGAGTTGTTTCTCAGCTTCTTGCCCCATCACCCTTCACCTCCAGTGCTGCTCTGGGTCCTCTCCCCGGGTGTCACTGGCCCTGCTGGGCAGCGGCTGCCATCTGAGCCAGAGGGGTCCAATTAAGAATTAAGAACTAGACTATTAGAATCACAGGCTTCATTGAGCCGAAAGTGTTGAGAGTAATTTTCCAAGTGAACTCCATGGAGACTGTTTTCACTGTGCTTGCAAATCGGATCAGTAGATTCCCCACGCATCTGTAGTGCTCTGTCCTTAGGAGAGGCCTCTGTGTACACTTTCTTCTCTTTTGCTCCCCACAAGAATGTTATGAGGTAGGTAGGGCACTTACTATCTTCCCTGTTTCTAGGTAACTCAACTGAATCTCAGAGAATCTGACTTGTACAGCCACTCTGTTCCAGGTGACATGGATCTTCTTCTCCCTCAATCTCTCTGTGGATGTCAACAAAGGCAGGAAGTCTACACTTAGGCAAAGCCAAGATAGGAAAGGGGCTTCTCATGTGGCACTAGCGGTAAAGAATCCATCGCCAAAGCAGGAGACGTCAGAGACTCAGGTTCAGTCCTTGGGAAGATCCCCTGGCGGAGGACATGGCAACCTGCTCCCATATTCTCGCTGAGAAAATCCCATGGACAGAGGGACCTGGGGGGCTACAGTCCATGACCATGGGGGGCTTCATGACCATCCGGTCATGAAGAGTCAGACACGACTGAGCGTTTGAGCACATAGCACAAGACAGGAAAACCACAGTGGATAAAGCTGAACAATGGGGATCAGACCTCAGGCTCTACAGGGATTGGCAAGAGAAGGTTGGTTTAGTTAGGGAGCGATAACTAAACTGTCTGTGGGCTTAAACTCTGAGGGAGACAACTAAAACTGGTTTAGAAACTCCCATAGAGTTAAAAATGGGATTTCCTGTAAAGGTTTAACTCCATGCCAAGTCCTGTGTAAGCGTGATCTTACTTCGTTCTCCATCCAGCCCAGGAGACTGTTGCTTTTATTGAGTCGCAGGGGCAGGACAGATGAGATCTCTGAGACTCTGGGGATGCTGGGAGGGGTGGGGGGGCAGTGGAGATTGAGTGGGAAGTGGGAAGTGTGGGCCAGGTTATGATGAGACTTCAGAGTCAATCGAGGCTCTTGAATGTGGCTCAGGGCAGGCCGTGCAGCGCCTGGAGGGTTTTGAGCAGGTGCAGGACCCGAGAAGGGTGTGTATGTAAAGACCTCTGAAGCGAACGAAGCCGTGGCTGTGGGGTCCATGTCACGGCCACTGGCTTTCAGAACCAAGGAGAAGTCCGAGGGCCTGGCAGGTGCCTGAGTCACTGCTATGTGAGCATCCCGGGTGGGGGGGGGCTTGCCCTCGCCCGGCCACCGCACAGCCCCGTTCCTGGCTTACATGCAAACTCAGGGACACGCGTAGAGACTCGTTCCCCTGCTGTCAGGCTGATTGATGGAGGAGTCAAGCCTCCTTCTGCTCAGTGCGCTGAGCTGATGGGCTTTTGTTCTCCAGGCCAAATTCCTAGGATCCTTTTGGTCCCAGAACGCTTTGCCTGTGGAGTTTAGAATAAGAAAGTACAGAAATGAACTCACAGTATAGTTTGGGGATTACAGAGAGAGATCCTACCGGGGGAAATGGTGATTCTCCTAAATCCAGGGCTTTGTGCGCTGGGGTCCATTGGCTGCCTGGGTGGGAGTGGGCAGACCCTGCGTGACCCTGAGCTGTGTCAGAGGTGAGGGTGACCAGCTGTGATGCAGATTCTGTGTGCCAGGCTCCAGGCCAGGTGCCTAAAAGGTGTCTTACAGAACCCTGTGAGAAAGGTGTGAGGAGTCCAGCTTGTTCTTCTTTAGTGACTCAGTCATGTCCGACTCTTTGCGACCCCATGGACTGTAGCCTGCCAGGCTCCTCTGTCGATGGGATTCTCCAGGCAAGAACACTGGAGTGGGTTGTCATTCCCTTCTCCAGGGGAATCTTCTTGACCCCAGGATAGAACCCGTTTCTCCTGCATTGGCAGGTGGATTCTGCTGAGCCACCCGGGAAGCCCTGAATCCCATTTACAGATCAGTAAATTTAAGTCCCGGAAATCGTGTCTAATCTGCCAAGGCCTTCCAGCTAGTAAATGACAGGTGAAATTGCAGTGTGGGTCACTCTGCGTCCTTCCCACCGTACGTCAGAGGAAAACAGTCTTGCACACGGAGCCGGCTGGGTCTTTGCTTGGAAACATTCAGTGAGGTTAACCGTTTAGAGTCCAGTCTCCCCTCAATTTTGCTTTTGCAACCTCTCGAACCTTTGAATAGATAAGAGACTTTTTCTGCTCCCCCTCTGCCTGCCTTTTTCCTCTCTTTTGGCATCTTCCCTCTTCTCCATCCCCAATACACTTAGAAAAACTAAGGCCAGCCCCCGCTCTGTCGAAACATGGCTTACTGTTCGACTTAAGCTGCCCGGAAGTTATCAGCACCGGGTACCACAGATGGACGCCCAGAGTGGCTCGCTGGTCTTTGAGGTGGACGAGTGAGCCACGGCCAGGTTGCCGCCACAACACACGTGTCTGCAGACGTGAATTCATACGCTGGTGGTTCTGTCTGAATGCCGCAGGGGCTGGTTGTCAGTGGAGCCTGCGGTGCTGTGGGTGTGTCAATGGAAACAGGCTGTGTCTGAAGACGCAGGGACCTAGGGCAGGTGCAGGACTTCGTGGGCCGAGCACCAGCAGGGAGTCGAGGACTCATGGGAGAGGGGTCCCTGCGCTGTGGCCTTCCCAGGGTGGCCCCCGATTGGTAAATAAGGCGCCAAGCCCGAGACTGTCCCTTTGCCCGCAGGTGGCCACATCACTAATGGGAACGGGGGGACACACATGGTACATACACTCTGCAGGTGCCTGCCACCCTGCGAAGACCAGTATAGATCTGAAGGGTGGGGAGGGGCAAAGTCAGGTTTCAGGACTTGGTACAAATGCAGGTCATAGTCACTCCCATTTTTGTAACTGTGGTCGTCCCAGTTTGGGACTGTTTGTGACCCCATGGACTGCATCACCCGGAACCTCCCTGCCCCTCACTATCTCTCAGAGTTTGCCGAGTTCATGTCCACTGAATCAGTGATGCCATCCAACCGTCTCATTCTCTGTCACCCCCTTCTCCTTCTGCCTTCAGTCTTTCTCGGCAGTGGGGTCTTTTCCAATGAGTCAGCTGTTTGCAGCAGGTGGCCAGTGCATTCTCAACCCTGCTTCCTAGGGTTTGGTAAATAGTAATAAGTTATTCCATGTGACTCATAGCATAGTTCCTCATACATAGTAAGTGATCAGTACACATTAGCTGTTATTAAGCTCCTCAAACCCCAAGGAAACACTATTTTTAAAGAAGTGGAGGGGTATTGAGACTCAAGAGGACTGAATCTAAACCCAGATACATTCATCGTGAGGCCTTGGATGAGCCACTCATTTATAAAATGGGCTTCAAAGTTAATCCTAACTGCTCCTGGTGATTCATGTTATGCAACCATGTGGAAGGACCATGGCGATCCATGCTACCGAAAGTGACATTCACAAGGGTTTTGGGGACTAGGTCACAGGTGGACCCAGCCAGAGGGTAAAAACCAAGCCTGTTTGCCTGCTTGATTTTACCTTAATCACATATGATGCTCTCAGCTGGAAAAATCCCAAACCTGAAGGTGGCCTGCACGCCCCGTACAGAGATCTCTGCCAGTATCACGATGGGGCCACCCGTTTGAGGCACAGTTTGACCTGTGAGGAGCCAGATCCTTTCGTGTTACTGGTAGCCATCTTTTCCCATTAGCAGATATTGATTCTCTGTCTCTTACCGGAGCAGCAACTGGCTGTGTTAGAGGGCATAGCTTCTCTGTAGCGATGTCCTTAGGGTGGGTGAGAAGGGACATCTGAGGCAAGGAACGTAGGTATTTTTACCTGGAAACGCACTGTGTGCCTCCAACCTGTGGGTTTTGTATCTGCCCAGCAAGATGTCAGCTCCAGACTGTCTCACGGAGGCGGCTGGGAGCCTATGACCAGAGCAGGGAACAGCGGGCAGTGTGCTTCTTTCAGAACACCGAGCTGACTGAGATAAGAGTCGACCCTCTGCTGGGTCTCTCTGGACGCCTTTAATTATGGCAAGTTCACAGGGCCAACTCCTGCTGGCAAAACATTTTTTCAGAAGAGGGTCACGAACTCGGAGGTGCTGGGTGTCCAGGGGGAGGTCCTGGGTCTCCCAGGACCAGCCGGATGGGACCTGCTTTGCACAGAGCCCGACCCCCACCCGCCCCTTCTGGGTGAAGCTTCCTGGTGGTGCTGGCACTCATAGTCTAGGAGGGTCTCGGTGTGAGCCTGGGTGGTGGCGGAGAGCGTGTGACCCCCAGGCTGGGGGTGCTGGCCCGGGGAACGGCCGCTTCCATCAGCAACACCCGCTTGGGGCGGGGGAGACTCCGGGTGTCCGGGGCAGATGTCTTTATCAGTAACTGCATGCTGGCAGAGGGGCTCTGCTTACTCTTGGGAGCACAGTGTCGAGGGAGAGGAAGGGCCGGGAGCCGGGAGCCCTGGGTTCTGGTGTCCACTCTGCCAGGAGCACGTTGCGTGGCTTCTCTCCCCCTCCGCCTCTCCAGGCTTTGGTTTCTTCACATTTGAAAGCTGCGAGTGGGGTTAGGTCACTCAGGGGGCTCTGGGATGCTCTCCCACTGTGTTCTGATTCCAGGGGACCACAGGGATGGGCAGATACGGAAGAGCAAGGGCCCAGTGAGAGATTCTGAAGACTAGGGGGCCTGGTAGCTGTAATATCTGGGTGCAGTAATAGTCCCTTGGTCTCTTGTGAGCCAGGGGGAGCTTTGCAGTCAGGATGTTGACCTCAGGGACCTTGCTGAGTTGGTGACCCTGACCATGATCCAAGGCAACCAGGCCCACTCCATCCATCAGCACATAGTCTGGCGTCATCTCCTGGGCCAGGTAGAGCCTCGCTGCACAGGTTCCCGACAGCCTCCTCACCATCCCCACCTTCGTAGCGACCACACACTAGCTCAGCAGTTCTCAAAGTGTGGGCCCAGTGGCACCAGCATCATCTGGGAAATTGTTGAAAATGCAAAGTCCTGGGCGCCACCCCCCACACCAGACCTACGGACTCAGAAACTCTGGGGGTAGGCTTAGCCATCTGTTTAACAAGCCCCGCTCATGGTCCCAGGCAAACTGAGGTCTAAGAATCACTGCACCAGCCCAAGCCTGTAGTTTGAGAACCATTGTCTGTCTCTCTCTTTTGTGCAAAACTATTTTTAGTTATTAAAGCAAGGTTACAGCAATACTTTAAAAAAAAATTGCCAGAGCCCTACTGCCCCCTCACAGTCACTGGTTTCATCTTTCTGGCTCTCTTCTGGTCTTTGTCCACCTGGCTACGTGGTTTTTACCCAGGACATCTGGGTAAAGAGATTTCCTTTCATTGTACTTTTCTGCACTTAAGCATGATTAGTGCATTTTCCCCTGTTGCCTCATCACCTTCGTAGTTATCATTTTCAGTGACTGTGAAACACTTCCCTCTTGTGACCGGCTTTCCACGCTTGGCCGCCCTGTCCCTAGACATTTGGCGACTTGCTGCTGTCCAGTATTGGAGAAGTCGCTGTCCGTCCAGGGTGAGGTCAGCTTCTGGGATGTTCCATATGACCCACTGTCAGCCCAGCATCTGACCTCCCTGTAAGTCTATGACCCGAGGCTGTCTGAAATAGATTATTTAGTGGAGAGAGTAAACAAACCCAAAATACCCCTGAATCTGCCGTGATGCACTGTGGCTGAGACGCCCCCGCCTGCCGAGTTCTGTTAACCGAGCATCTTCTCATTTGGCTCACAGGTGGCGTCGGCAGAGGGGGGCATGGCGTGGGGGCGGTGCCCCCACCCCCGCCCCGATGGGCTGGGTGCCCGGGGACTCGCCTTGTGCCAGGCCTGCTGTCGGTCATTTCCTGAGCATCCTGGTCCCCAGCAGGAAGGGCCCCCCTTCTTTCTCATACTGCCCTCACCTCCCCGCCCCCACACCTGTGCGCCTTCCTTCTCCCAGCCTGGCTCAACCCCGGGGCGGGGCGGAAGGGGAGCCCAAGACACACAGCTTGACTAGCACGGCCCCTAGTGGAGCCCCTTTGTTTTGACAAGACCACTGACCATTCTTGGATCATATACATAATGCTGTATCTTTTGAAATGATTTGCTTACGGTAACCCCCTAGATACGGGCTGAAGGTAATCCATAGGGCATCTTGTATCCACTGTCTTTTCTGTTAGTGATGATGTGCGTTTATTCCCTGCCCGTGGCTCCATGTTGCTCTTCACAGCCTGGCAAACTAGGCTCTTCCTTATTTGGATCGTGGATTACTGAAGAGCTCAGATGCCTGGAAGAGGCAGGCTGGTTGATTGGGGCAGACGGTGGGAGAGGAGAGGGGCTGTGTGAAAAGGACTCCCAACTGAAATGCACTCGTGTGCAGCGGGGAGAGAGCTCCAGGGAACTAGAAAAGACAGAGGATGTGCGTATCAACCTCAGCTGGCATCCTCTCTCTAGCGTCAGCTACCCCATGTCCCCTGCCTTTTCCCGCCACACCCGAGTGGACCTAGCTCACTCTCGCCTGCTTGGGGTTTGGTTGGGCCTTGTGGCCTTTTCACAAGCTGTTTCCTTGTCTAGAAGGTCTCTTCCCTTGAAGACTCAGTCAGGATGGTCTCCTCCTACAGGAAGCTTTCCCAGACCAGTGGTCACTGACTTAGGAGGAGCCTTGGCCTCTGGGTGGGGAGCCAGAGAGGGCGCTGCCTACACTGTGCTTGAGGGGATGGCCACGGGGCGCTGGCTCTTATTTCCCTTTGAGAGCTTCTTTGCCATTCAGTTTTGAACTTTCTTTAAGAATATCCCAAAGGACTTACGAAGGACATGGATGGTGTGGCCATCTGTCTTTTGCACCTTTCCTGGGTAGGTCAGAACTAGTAACAAGCCCTTAGGAAAATCCACTTACAATCAGCTACATTCCTTTCCCCTTTCTAGACCATGGACTATGTTTTTTCATCTCTGTGTCTTCAGAAATCAGTAAGCTGCTTGGCACCCAATAGGTACTTGGTAATTTTTTTTTTTTTGGATCAATGGGTAGATGAACGGATGAGTGGGTAGATGGATGGAAGGGTGGATGGATGAATGTTCTACATCTGGATGCCCTGTGGCCCCGGGAAGGACCCTTACGCAGTGTCTTCTCTAGTGGGTCTCCGCCAAGCCTCTCCCTCACTCAGCTTCCCCGTCTCTGTCTGCCTTCCTTCCTTCTCACCTTCTACCTCCTATGCTAGCCCCTTCCCGGGAAGTTTCCACCATCTTTCACGTTGGCCTTGGTCCACTCCTGGGCCTGGCTGTGGGGAGGGGAACACGCATGCACCCAGCCCCTGTTGTGGAGACTAGCTTCCTGTCATCTCTCTGCAGTTTCTAGAGTGAACCACCAAGGGGCCCGTGTGCCACACCTGCCCTGTGATGGTGCAGCTCAGTTCAGTCACTCAGTCGTGTCCGACTCTTTGCGACCCCATGGACTGCAGCATGCCAGGCCTCCCTGNCAAAGAATATAATCAATCTGATTTCAGTATTGACCATCTGGTGATGTCCATGTTTGGAGTCTTCTCTTGTGTCATTGGAAGAGGGTGTTTGCTATGACCAGTGCGTTCTCTTGGCAAAACTCCATTAGCCTTTGCCCTGCTTCATTCTGTACTCCAAGGCCAAATTTGCATGTTACTCCAGATGTTTCTTGACTTCCTACTTTTGCATTCTAGTCCCCTATAATGAAAAGAACGTCTTTTTTGGATGTTAGTTCTAGAAGGTCTTGTAGGTCTTCAGCTTCTTCAGCATTACTGGTCAGGGCATAGAGTTGGATTGCTATGATGGTAGGGGTGCTATATCCTCTCCCAACCATAGTGTCAAAACAGAGGCAGGGCAGCCTCTCAGGGAGCTGATGAGACTCCTGCCTTTCCTTAGAGCTCTAGGAACCCTAGAAGTGGCAGGGATCCTTGAAGTCAGGACCATCCCTGGGGGCTGGAAAAATCACCCCGGCCTTGTCTGCTCCCTGCCTTACCTCCCGGACCATCACTGTTGTGATCCTAGGACCAGAGGTGCCCCACGGGCCAACCTGCAGGGGAAAAACCAAGAGTAGGTACCTGGAGAGGTTGAATGTGGCTGGTGAATAGTGACGCCGAGGCGTTTTGTGTTGTGTGTGTGTGTGTGAGGGGGTCCTCCTGTCCACTCTGTGTTTAGTCGCTCAGTCATGTCTGATTCTTTGCAACCTCATGGACTGTAGCCCACCAGGCTTCTCTGTCCATGGAATTCTCCAGGCAAGACTGCTGGAGTGGATTGCCATTTCCTCCTCCAGGGGATCTTCCTGACTCAGGGATTGAACCCAGGACTCCTGCTTTGGCAGGCGGAGTTTTCACCATCTCAGCCAGGCCAAGTGGTGTTAGGGGCCCTGCAGGGCCCACTGGACTGGGGCCAGGACTGTCATGTGTTACCTGGTGGTGGGTCTTTAGTTTCAGCAAGTGGGGCCACCTCCATCCCCTCCTCCAGAGTCTCTCCAGCCTCTCGGAAGCCGTTGACCTTGGAGAGGCTCTGCCCGTGGGCATCTCCTCCCCCCACCACTGTGGTCCTCTCACTGTGGTCTCTAGGATGACAGACCAGGGTCAGAAGCTGGTTAATCATTGTCCCTCGACCCAAGCTGGTTTTGAGGAGACACCTGGCACCAGAGTCTCCCTTGAATGGCTTTTCGTGCCAAGCCCTGTCAGTAGCAGCTGGCGGACAGGCCCAGCTCACCCCGGGAGGGAGGCGCACCTTGAGTGCCCTATTTGCAAAATGACCAGTGGCTGTCATTCTACACCTGCCTCTCTTTTGGAGACCTGAGCTGGAGCTGTAAAGGTGCTGCCAGGACAAGCCTTTGCCAGAGCATCTCACGAAGATCTGGCCAGCAGGCCTTCAGGGTCCACTGGCTACAGCTTCATGTAGCAGACGTCTCAGCTCTGCTTTCAGACATGGCAGGGGGCAGAGGTCTCAGTGGGGCTGAAGGTCATTCGACGGCCAGAACAGCATCTTTCCTTCCAGGGGATGTACCAGCCCACTTGTGGAAGGACAAGGCCATGCTTGGAAGAGGCCCAGCTCTGCCTCCGCGTAGCTGACAATGAGACCAGAGCCACCCAGGAAGCTCCAGCCCATTGCTGGCCCCTCCTGACCTACCTTAGAGCCCCGCCTCTCCCACACGCTGCGCCCTGGTGGCTATCAGCTTCCCACCGGTGTTTTTCTCCTTAGAACTCCCATCTTCTCCTGGGTGCTGGTGGGACCAGAGAATTCCTGGACCTTTACCACTTTTCCCTAGAGCTGGGACAGTGCCCATGAAAGAAAAACACCAGTTCAGCCTCCTGATCTTCAAAGCAGAACATTTGAGGGTGATGGGACTGGTCCAGGGACTGGTGGGGTTTCCCTTGTGGCTCAGCTGGTAAAGAACCTGCCTGCAATTCGGGAGACCTGGGTTTGACCCCTGGGTTGGGAAGATCACCTGGAAAAGGGAAAGGCTACCCACCCCATTCTGGCCTGGAGAATTCCATGGACTGTATAGTCCATGGGGTCGCAAAGAGTTGGTGAAGAACTTTCACTTTCAGAGGACCGGTTGGGCTTCCCAGGTGGTGCTAGTGGTAAAGAACCCGCCTGCCAGTGCAGGAGATGTAAGAGACTCAGGTTCGATCCCTGGATCGGGAAGATCCCCTGGAGGAGGCCATGGCAGCCCACTCCAATATTCTTCTCTGGAGAGTCCCATGGACAAAGGAGCCTGGCAGGCTACAGTCTGTAGGGTCGCACAGAACTGGACACGACTGAAGCGACACACACGTGGGACTGGCTGTCAGCACACTCAGGACTGTCCAGGAAAGGGCATTGCCGTCTGGACGGCAGGAAGGCTGAGGGGGAGGGGAGGGGCTCAGGCTTTAGCAGGATTGCCCGTGTGAGCCGTGGGTCACGGGGCACTCAGGATGGCATGTGGGATGATGGAGGTCCTGTGACAAGAAGAGGCTCCAGTGCGTCTCCACTGGTTCCATTAAAGAAAAAAAAAAAAAGTATATTAAGACAGTTAAGAATTGTACCTATTTAAGTTGTATAATTTGATGATTTGATATACACTGTGAGACAGTCACCATGCTGAATCTAATTGATCTCTCTCTTCTGATGGTTACGACTTTTCTTTATAGGGGAAAACCTTAAGTTCTACCCTCTTAGCAACTTGGCTCAACCTTAAAGTCTGTGAGAGTGTGTGTGTGTGTGTGTGTGTGTGTGTGTGTGTGTGTGTGTGTGCATTGTGAGAAGGGGAGAAGGAGGGGACGCGAGGGGGTAGGGGCGTGTTTTGTGATCTATTCTTACTCAGGCAGTTTCTGGGCTCGATTGAAGCAATTTCAATTTGGTTCTTGTGGCTTAAAAGGTCCCTGAAACACTTCAGTGAAATTATAGCTCCTTAATTTAGCTGCCTGTCAGCCACTTTTTTTTTTTTTCCAGGTGGTTTAGGGTTGACAGTGAGCTTGACATTTGTAAAAATGTTTTGGAAAGCATAACAGACGCCTTGAAGTCAAAAGGAATATAAAACACACTATTCCGGGAAGCGCAAGTGGAATTATTCTTCTGGCCACTCCAAGTCCTGTCTCTCTTCTTTCAACAGCCTTTGCAGACAGAGCCCCGTGATGGGCTGTGAAATTGCAGACCACGTGTGAGCCTTGCCGGCTTTGTGAATTTCCTTCCGGCTTCCTGTCACCCTCGTGTTAGTGACTGCTGCTTCATTGGCGCACAGCTAAGGGCAAAGCACTGCTATTGTGCCGGCTTGAGTGTTGTAGGATGTTAGAGACGGAAAGTACTTTCAGGACCTTCTTCGCCTGCTCATCGCCACTTTTCTCCCAAGGGAGGGCAGGGGATGTGACCACGTTCATGTGACTGACGCCTGCAGAGCTGAGATTCATCCCCAGATCTATGACTGTGTGGCGACACATTAAAATCCTGTGACCTTTACGTGCTGGTTTTAGGACAGCGATGTGTCCAGAGCTTGTGCCTTAAGTTGGAATATGCCTGACACACAGGGCTGTGTCTCCCAGGGAACACTGTGCCCTTATGGGTGGGATGAAGTAGCAGGAGCCTTCCTGCCTTGAACTTGGAGACTCTCCCTCTGCCCCACCTGGTTGCTCTGACTCCTTCCAGTCAGTTCAGAAGCATTGACAGGCACCCTGCCAGTGCTGGGCATCCAGAGAGTGAAAACTCCAGAATTCCTCCCTTCCAAATGATGACAGTAACTGTGGGAATCACCCTAACGCCAGTCGGTATGGAGTCCCTCCAGACAGCCCGGGCAGAACTGCTTTCTCCTTCTAGGTGGGAATGGAGAGAGTATTCTCAACCTTGGCTGCTCTTTGGGGCCACCTGTGGAATTAAAAACTCCACCTACCCAACCCCCAGCCAGGCAAGCACAAGGAGGATTTTTTGTATTTTTTTTAAAAAGAACCTTCCAGATGTTTCCAGGATGCATCCTGGAACTGAGAGATGCTATATAGAAGGACTCTGTCCATGGGGTTCTCCAGACAGGAATACTGGAGTGGGTTCCACCACCACCAGGTGAAAGGACTTAAATTTGAGTCTTATTCGAAGTGAAAAAAAGTGAAAATGTTAGTTGCTCAGCCATTTCTGACTCTCTGCAACCCCATGGACTGTAGCCTGCCAGGCTCCTCTGTCCATGGAGTTCTTCAGGTAAGAATACTCGAGTAGGTTGCCATTCCGTTCTCCAAGGGATCTTCCCCACCTGGGGATCGAACTCAGGTCTCCTGCATTGCAGGCAGATTCTTTACCATCTGAACCACCAGGGAAGCCCAGTCTTTTGGGGGAACTGTTAAAAACCCATGTGTTGCTTGTTAAAGACTATAAGAAAGACATGATTCAAGGGGCTTACTACCATAGGGCTTTGCAGTAGGGAAGAGTGTTGGGGCTCAACTCTGCAGACAACAGGACGAGTGGGGACTTCCCGCCACGGAGCAGAGTGGGATGAGGGTTGGAGAAGTACATCAGGGGTAAACCAGCCTCACAGGGTTCTCGCTGAATGCCAGGGTGATCAAACATCACCAGGGGGACCCATCTTAGTGAGGGCGCTCGGATGTGGAGGCGGGGGTTCCGGTTAAACTGACCTCGCAGGGTTCTTGCTGCGTCTGGACACTACAGAGACAAACACAGAGTTCTGAAGTCAGGCTTGGCCGAGAGAGTTCCGAGGAGCCTGAATGTAGCTTGGTCTAGGAGAGAGTTTGTTGGAATGTTGCCGCAGAGGCTGTGCCTAGGGTGTAGGGCAGAGGGAAGGTGGGTGAGTCAACATGGATGGGTTTGACCTTTATGACTAGGGAGGGGTGGGGGCAGGGAAGTGAGACGATCAGGTCTGTGATTCTAAATGATTATTCTCTGGTCAGGAGATCGATGGGGGGGCGGGGATGGGTGCCGATTCTCAGAGCAAGGGGGCATGTGATTATCTGAGGTCCTCATGGGACACTCCAGCAGGAGGCACTGAAATAAAGGTGCAGGCGGAGGAGATGCAAAGGTAGTAGTTGTCAGCATGTCAAGAATGGTTAATGGGGTCACTTGAGCGCAGGCGGCTGCGGAGCCGGCTCACTTGAGCGCAGGCGGCTCCGGAGCCGGCTCACTTGAGCGCGGCCGAGAGGAACCACCCCGCNAAAAAAAAAAAAAAAAACACACATTGTTAACTTTTCATTGACTTTTTCTCACCAGATTTTAGCTCATTTTTCTTTACTGATGTATACCCCTTGCATAGCATTGTACACAAAACATAGAATGTACTCACTAAAAGTGTTAAATATAAAAAAAAAATAAATAAAAAAATAAAAAAATAAAGTTAACCAAATGCCCAGCAAAAAAAAAAAGTAAAAAAAATAATAATAATAAAAAAAGAATGGTTAATGGGTTCCGCAGCCACGGGAGTCAATTGTGAATTTTCTCCCCCACCCAGCGGGGGGGTGTCCTATGAAATCAGGTCAAGGACTGAACATGGGCACTTACAGAGGAGACCCAGAGTGAGCAGTGACAGAAGAGAAAGAGGGGGTATCGTGGGGGCTGGGGTGGGGGTGCTCTTTAGGGATGCTGCCCTCCCTTCGGCATCACCCATTCCTCGGGGGGCCCTGCCTGTGCGAATTTCATGAGGGTGAGAGAGATGGGCTGTCTCATGTCAGTTCTTAAAATTTCCGAACGTAGGTACCATTCAAGAGTACGTTGTCCATATCGCTGCCTATTTGTTAAAAATAATGACGAAACTGATACACATGGAGTTTCCTTTAATTCTCACGTCTTCCGTGAGATAAGCATTATCGTCTGCAGTTTACAGACGGAGAAGCCAGAGCCCAGAGAGGTGAAATAACTCCCCAGAGTGAAAGAGGCCATCGAGATCTGTCTGATTCCAGGCTGTTCCAACGTCTCACATGATTTTCGCACCAATTACTTTTCTCTGATTAGACTTTGGGAAGGCAGCTAAGAAATTGGGATGGGGGAGGGTGGTGGTAGAGAAGCATATGTTAATAACTAAAGGAGGAAAGAAAAAGGGTTTTGTAGGATGACGTGTTTCCATTGCCCACAACCAGACAGAACTTCTTCCCGAAGCTCAAGGCAGTTCACTAGAGCAGCCGTGCACGTCCCAGCAGCCCGGGTGTCCGACTCTCCTAGGCCTCCCCCGCCCCGCTCGCCTCGTCCTTCCCCCGCAGCTGAGCTCACCTGCCACATCTGCTGCCTCCCCTGCGTAGGCCCCAGCCCCTCTCGCTTTTGTAGTCCCTTGGTTCCCAGCTGGACCACTTTCAGACTTTCCCAGAGGAAAGCTCTGTGCCCGGGTTGGGCGTCTCGCCCAGTTGGGGTTTTGCCGTGAGGGAACCAAGGCGTCAGTGGGGAGGGGGCACATCCAGACTGAGTGCAGGGGTCCTCGGGTGGTCGTGTGTTGGCAGCCGTGCTTCCTCGTGCAAAGGCAGGGGCTGGGCAGTTACCGGGTTAATGGTCCATCAAGGACAGATGAGCCTCTAACTAGCCTGGTGAGCCGTCAGCTCTGACCAGACTCATCAGTCAGGGCTCCTCGCCCTGCGGGTGTCTCAGCACAGCTCTGGATCCTTCCCCTACCCACCCCTGGGGCCGGGGCATCCAAGTGGGCACTAGCGATGAGACAGAGGGCAGAAGGAAAACGTGTGGTTAAGCTGCATCCTTCTACGTCTGATCACGGTGGCATGATGATTTGAGAAACCTCTTAGATATGTATCAAGGCAAAGTAATAATTACAACAATAAAATGCCACCTTCCGCTTGTGTCGTGAGTTACGGTTGTCATACGGTTTTTGTGTATTTATCTTTCTTGAGATTCCCAAGAGGTGTGGATATCAACTCCATTTTAAAGATAAAGAAATGAAGGATACAAAATTACATTTAAAAAACAACAAGAGGGGCTGTGAATTCTACCTAGTCTTAAATGGACCGCGTGTTCTGGGTCTTCAAAATGCAAAAACAGAGGGAAATAGTTCTCAAACTTACTTATCAATATTCTGACATAGGGGTCAGTGTTTATAAAGACATTAACCTAATTTTACATTGACTTTTTATTTCCCCCTCCAACCTTTACGCTATCTGTAACCCAACCCAACCTAACCCAGTTAGAAAAGAGCTTTATTCATCATCACTGTGGCAGCAGGGACTCTGGGTTCCAGTCCTACTCTGACATGGAGGATGCTCTCCGGCATTTTCTGTTCCCATGTGTTCATCTGAAAATGGGGATCATTCTTTAGACTGACCCTGTCTGGGGGAAAGCTCTAACCTGTCTTGAGCACAGCCTGGGACCCAGCAGACAGTGGTAGGTATCTGTGACTTTCTGGGTGATTAAACCAAAGTCATAACTTTAGTGAAAACTCTAGAAAAATATCTTTCATCGCTCCATGGGGCTTCTGTGGACATTTTATTAGCAGTAAATCCAGAGGGTTTGCTCAAGGTCCCATAAAGCCAGCAGTGCCGTGACAGAGATTGACGATGCTGGGGCCAGAAGAGGTGGGCAATCCCCAGGGTCGTATCACTGCAGTCTGAGTCTCGGGGAGCCAGGCTCGGCAGCCCATTCTCCTTCCACTCGCCACGCCGGACACCCACTGTCCCAGCCTGCCCTGCCCTTGAGTCCAGGAAGAGGAATTCGTGGCCTCATTTGTCCATGGCTTCATTTATCCCACGTCAAAGAAGCTGATGAAGCAGTGAGCAGGCAGATGGTAATAGCTTTAAAATACCGTGTTCCCTTTGCGAGGGCCTTGGGTCGCTGGCCTAGTTTTGCCGCAGGACTGGTCATGCCGTGAACACGTCCTGATCTATAGAAACATCTGAAACATTTCCCTACATTTCTAAAGGTTGGTGCCTTAATCTTAGTTTTCAGACTTTTGTCTTTACACTGCATGAACGTAGATTTCTCAGACAACAAGACACAACCTCGCCTGTTGGCTTTGCAGAAGAAGGTTCACCTCCGTGCAAGTAAAGTGATCAAGGGTGGTCTTCCTGGGTGATGATCACAGTTGCTTGAGTCCCTCACAATGAGGGAGAGGCTGAGGGACCCTGCCTAGGCTGGCCCAAGCTGAGTGGGCAAACATCTGTCCCCAGCCCTTGTGAGTTTCAGCTGGCTGCCCGCCAGGGCTTCCTTCCACCATGAGTGATGCTCATACCTCCTGAATCCTTCTGAATTTAAGCATGAAGTGATCATAGAGGCTGGCTTCTTCCATGTACAGCTCAAGAAGTGGCCAGCCAGAGAGAGAAGGAGGCTTCCCTGAGACCACGCAGCTGGTTAGGGGGTCAGTGCTGGCCACCAAGTCCAGCCCGGCGTCCCTCCCAGCTGGACTCTCCCACCTCCAACCTGCTGTCTGTCCTGAGCCCCACGTCCCGCCCTCATCTCCCACTCTCTCCCTCCTTCTGGGTCTGGCCATGCCGCTCCTTTTGTTATTCTTAGATGTGCTCAGTAGCCGAGCAAACAAAGTTACAAGTTCATCTGGTGGCTGTGTATGTCGTTGTGAAGAGACGTCGGCCTTCCAGCAGGGGTGCGGCCTACAGCCATCACTGTGCCCCCAGCCCCAACTGCCCATCTGTGATGAGAGTCAGCCGACCTCAGGGGAACGCTCCCCTGCTGAGGAGGCATGGTGCCTAGCAGAGCTACACCGAGCAGACCCCAGCGGCCCATAGTTTCCCCCGAGTCCTGGGAGGAGGGGTTGGGGGACAGAAAGCAGAGTCTCTCCCTCCCCCTGCCGGGGTTTCCAGCCAGGCTCTGAGGAGGCATTGGAGTCTCTTTTAGAGCCAGTGAGACATCAGCTTGAGGTCTGTGTCCTTCCCATTGGTTGGGCACATTTTTACCTGATTTTTCCATCGGACTTGCCCTGATGGAGTTTTCATTCTTGAATCCAGAGTTATGACAGCAAATCCTGCTGTGGAGCTGAGAGGCGTTTCTTGGCTTTTGGGGAAAATGGGCTTTGTGGTCCGGGCAGAAGGTCTAGACACGGTAATTCTGTGTGTGGCACATGCTGCCTTCCGGGGTGCTGTGTGAACAGTGCTGTGACCAGACATGGGCTGCGTGGTTATATATGCACAGACCGTATGTGGCAATGTTCCGTGCAGTAGACTACAGCACGGGAATGCTAGCGCTTGGGACCAGCTAGCATGCAGCTCTCCTGGACGGTTGTGACCTGCGTCGGGCAGCGTGGATCTCGAGGTGTCTGGTAAACCCATGGCTCTCACACACATGCAGTGATGGGGCTGACCGGTGAGCACACTGGTATCAAATTGTGACACTTTGGGGACTGGCCCCTGGGGATCAGGTGTGCCTTTCTGCAGGTCACCATGTAGGCTCCAGGCGTGTGCATGTAGTGGGCAGGCATGAAGATGGCCCCTGGCTGGTTTTGTGGTCTGCAGGCAGAGTGCTGTACACATGGCCACACAGCTGGCCCCGGGCTCTGGCGTGGTATAAGCTTCCTGCCATCAGTGGTGAAGTCAAGAGTAGATGGGAGAGACCCCCAAGATCTCATGCACAGGGTTGGTTTTGGGTTTCTAAGGAGTTGCTGTGAACTGTTAGCTAGATGCTATCTGTGTCTTGTGTATTTATAATAGCATTTAAGTATTTTACCAGTCTTAATGGACCTCCCTGGTGGCTCAATGGTAAAGAATCCACTTGCCAGTGCAGGAGACTCAGGTGTGACTCCCTGGGTCAGGAGGATTCCCTGGAGGAGGAAATGGCAACCCACTCCAGTGTTCTTGCCTGGATGATCCCATGGACAGAGGAGCCTGGTGGGCTGTAGTCCATGGGGTCGAAAAAGAGTCAGACACAACTGAGCAACAAAACAACAATCTGTCCCATATATACACTATTGATCCAATATATTTGTATAGAACAAATAATGGGAACCTCCGGTATAGAACGGGAAACCCCACCCCGTGCCCTGCAGTGACCTCAGTGGGAAGGAGATCGGAAAGAGGAGATATTTGTATGCATACAGCTGATTCACTTTGCTATGCAGCAGAATGTTGTGAAGCAACTATTCTCCAATAAAAATGTGATCAAAAACTATTTCACCAGTTTCTTCATCTTCCTTGTTAACAATGAGTTTCTCTCATTGCCTTTTCCAAACCCAAAAGAGACTGCTCAATGTTTGTATTGTAGAAAAACATGTTAACACTAGGTATCTGTATTTTTGGCAGCCAGGAGGACCCTGGGGTCCCCAAATGTAATAGTCTGTATTTTCAGAGAAGTTATCCCCCGAGTATCAGACCCTTTACCAGCTCAGGGGTTGTCATCATTGTTTAGTCGCTAAGTCATGTCCAACTGTTTGCAACCCTGTGGACTGCAGCATGCCAGGGCTCCCGTCGTCCCTCACCATCTCCCAGAGTTTGCCAAGTTCATGTCCACCGAATCGGTGGTGCCATCCAGCCATCTCATCCTCAGTCGCCCTCTTCTTCTGCTTCTGCCTCCAGTCTTTCCCAACATCAGGGAAAGTGAACACAGGGCTATTAACCATAAATAGAGCTCTCCACTCTTCCTATTCCATCTTTTCTTCACCCAGGCCAAAAAAGGGGATTAGCGTTATATTAACTACAAAAAAAATTGCTTATCATAGTAGGATTCACGTAATGATTATGTAAGTCTTCTTATTTGAATAGCACATTTTTAGTTCTTAAATCCCTTTTATAAATAACATCTCATCGCTTCTCAGAGCAGCCTTGCTTGAGTGGCAGAATTCACGCATCCGTTTTACGGATGGGGGAACCAAGGCTCCGAAGGTCAGTGGGACTTACCCAAAGTCACAGCTGCTGGGGAACAGAGCGATTCCTCAGCCAGCTCATGTTCCATACCTCCCACTGCTCTCAGTAATGAACCAGGACCTCTTCCCTTCAAATGGCATCAGTTACTTTCTAAGTCATGTGTGTGCATGTGTGCATGCTAAGCTGCTTTGGTCATGCCCGACTCTTTANGCCTTGCTTGAGTGGCAGAATTCACGCATCCGTTTTACGGATGGGGGAACCAAGGCTCCGAAGGTCAGTGGGACTTACCCAAAGTCACAGCTGCTGGGGAACAGAGCGATTCCTCAGCCAGCTCATGTTCCATACCTCCCACTGCTCTCAGTAATGAACCAGGACCTCTTCCCTTCAAATGGCATCAGTTACTTTCTAAGTCATGTGTGTGCATGTGTGCATGCTAAGCTGCTTTGGTCATGCCCGACTCTTTATGACCCCATGGACTGTAGCCTGCCAGGCTCCTCTGTCCATGGGGATTCTCCAGGCAAGAATACTGGAATGGGTTGCCATTTCCTCCTCCAGGGGATCTTCCCAACCCAGGGATCAGACTTGCCTCCCTTACATCTCCTGCATTGACAGGCGGGTTCTTTATTACTAGTACCACCTAAATAATGTGTACCGAAGTACGAATGTGAATTGGCTTGCCAAATTTCTGTCTAATACTAGAGAGGTGGTTTGTTCAGAATTGAATTCGGAGTCCTTGTCCATCCTTACTGACTGTAAATCAGTGACTTGCAGTTACAGACTCAGTTCAGTCTAGCCGCTAACTGAGTGTCTACCACGAAGACACTGCCTTTAGGCCTGGGATGGGAGGGAGGGTGGTGAGACCAGCAAGAGTGGTTCAGCTCCGTGTCTGCCATCTCGCTGGCTTACCTTCAAGTGGCGGAAACTAATACACACACACAGAGGCTCCTAGAGCAGTGTGATCAGTGAGTCATCCGGGTAATCTTGAGGCTCTAGGAACTTCAGGGTGCTCATGCCTAAGGGATTGCCGAGTTCCAACCTGGGAACTAGGAAGGCTGTCCAGAGGATGCTCCAGAGGAATGTGCCTCAAAAGATGAGTGAGAGTTTTAACCAGACGTGGAAGAGTGTGTGTGTGTGTGTGTGTGCGCGTGCGCCTGTGTGCTCACACACACATGTTCTCAAAGGGCCATGATGTACCCATGGGGAGAGGCAATGCATTCCAAGGAAGAGTAACCTACACGGGTGTGATTCTGGGCAGCAGCGTGTTCACTGGGGCAGAACCGTGTGATACACATAGAATGAGCATGGTAGGTGGAGGGATCAAAACTGTAAAGTTTGGTTGAGGCCCAAAGGCAAAGAACACATTTAGCCATACTCTTGAGCAGGGGGAGGACATGGCCAGGGGTGTGTTTGCGAAAAACTGCTCTGACAGTGGTGAGAGGAGCGGAGCAGAGGAGGCCGATGCTAGAGGCTGATGCTGAGGCCAGGGTGAAGGGTCTGGCAGGTCCTGGCCGAGCAGGGCGAGCATCTCAGCCTGGGGCGAGAGGCGTCCTTGCCGCCGCCCCTCCGCTTGTAACGAAATGCTGCAAAGCCTGTCAGCTAACCCTGGGTCCAGCCTGGCTACAGAAGTAACCTTTGGGCAGAGGGCAATTCTTGCCTCATTCTGAGAGTGTTTTTCAGCTTCTCTGAAATCTTTACAGCTCGCCAGCTGGGACCTTTGGCCAGCTGGATTACGGGGACAGGCAGGGGGTGTTGTTGTGAAGGGTCTCCGTCCTCGGTACAAGGACCGACCTCCCTGGGGAGAGCATGCATGCACTCAGCTGGGGCTGCTGTTCTTCAGAATCATCTCTCCTCCACCTGGGAAGTCCCCTCCCTGCCCCAGTGCTCTTCTCGCTCCACACTGAGCGGCAAGGACTCTGAAAGAAGACGGTGTGCTTCAGCGGGGGAAGATGCAACATTTCAGTAACTTCTCACGGTCCTGTGTTTGGAGCTTCTGTGTGATAAGAGGCTGTATCATTAAAGGGAAATACTATTTGGAGGAAAAGCAGATAAGCGTTCTAGCGAAAATGGGATTAGTTTTTGAAGATTATGCATTGAGGATTCGGGTTGTGATCCCCTGAAAGAGTGTCCTGGCTGTTAAACCTTTGGGGAATGACTGTTGGTCATTTCAGATTGCCTGGACTGAAGGACCTCAGGTGTGGGTTGAAGATAATTTAGGGATTATAACTTTCTAGATGATAACGTGTGTTTTTGACTGCTGAATGACCTTGTCTCTTTACCCAAAGGAGCTACCATTAGAAGTGTCCCAAGACTGGTAGCTCCAGGTAGAACTTTGAGGATGTTAAGTGAATAGAATCGCCCACGCCTAGGGAATTGCAGATCTGGGGTGTGGCCGTGAAACTGAGGCTTCAGCCCCTCTGTTGCCAGCACGCCCTGCTCAGTGGGGCCACGATCATTTGAGGACCTATGCGGCATTTTCCTTCCTAGCACCACTTCCATTCTAGCGTGATGGCGCCAGTAATGACTGGCTTGGGAAATCTGGGCAGTCTTTCCATCAAAGTGGTCCAGTAGAGATGAAACATTGGGCAAAGCTTTCCCCGACCCTCCCAGCCCAAGTCATTCAGCCGGATGTCAGGCTCTGAGGCATGACCTTGTGTTCTGATGCCCCAGCGGGCATCCAGACTGTGAACCCATCTAGAGCATCCACTTCTATGCTTTTGTGCCAGTAAATTGGTACAAGGGCTGCTCTCCCATCCCCAGACAGCTTGCAGATCACGTTCCGTTCATCTGTGGAGACACACTTGTGGTTCTATCAAGACCTTGCCAACTACCTAGGACTCTGTGATATCCACATGGGGTATGCGGGATCTGCCTTTGTCTCTTGGCTTGACCTTGCCTGTGTTTAGTCACTCTTTGCAATCCTACAGACTGTAGCCTGCCAGGCTCCTCTGTCTATGGAATTCTCCAGGCAAGAACATGGAGTGGGTTGTCATTCCCTTCTCCGGGTGACCTTTCCAAACCAGGGATGGAACCTGGGTCTCCTGCATTGCAGGCAGATTCTCCACCATCTGAGCCACCAGGGAAGCCCCTGACCTCCTCTGCTCCTGTGTTATTTGTGCGTTTGTGTGTGTGTGTGTGTATGTGTGTGTGCTCAGTCACTTAGTTCTGTCTGACTCTTCGAAGCTCCATGGAAGGTAGCCTGCCAGGCTCCTCTGTCCATGGGATTCTCCAGACAAGAATACTGGGGTTGGGGTTGCCATTGCCTTCCCCAGAGGATCTTCGCAACCCAGGGATCGAACCCTCGTCTCCTGTGTCTCCTGCATTGGCAGGCCAGTTCTTTATCACTGGAAGCCCAAGCTGCCTCTAATGCTTGGGGAATCAAGTGGAGGTAGACAAACAAGTGGCATGTGTTTAGAAGCTACCTACCTCCTCCTCCAGCGCCACTGCATTGACCCCAGTGCTTTTTTTGGGGGGGGGTGGTTAACAAATTTTGCTTGAATTGAGCTCATTAGAAATACAAGCTATAAGAGAACAAGGCTGTCGACATGCAGAGTCCATGGGGCTAGGTGGAGGGTATGTGGAGAGGTAAGAACCACCCAAGTGGGCAGTGCCCTGGGGTGAACACCCTGGAGGTCATGTGCCACATCCCCAAAGGGGCAGGGTCCCCCCTTTGGTGGTAGCTCAGATAGGGGCTGGCAGTAACAGGTGACCTCTCAGTTTGAACTGGAGAGCTCTCTGCCAGTGAGAATTATTTTTTCTTCTAGCGACTTCACGTTCTCTTGCTTCAAACTTGTTATTCCACACTGAACGTGAAGATGTTTCTGGAGTACCAGATAGCTGGATTGAATAGCAATGCAGAATCTTTCTTTGAAGAACATTTTGTTTTCTCACAGTCTTCAGGACTTTTTGTTCCCGTTGTTCTAAATTATCACAAGTGGGAAAAAAAAAAAAAAAAGCAGAAGTAAAGTGAGCCCATTGCGACAACTTGGCAAAGACTAGAAGTGGGCACTGGCCCTCTGTTCTCTCGCACGTTGATGTGGAAAGCCTTGAACTTGGGCTCTCACATCCACGCGACAAAAGGCAGTCTGGATTCAGCACAAAGTCAAGACGTCTGGCTATTCCTCAGTGGCTTTCATCAGAGAAAAATCAACAAATGTGTAGTTTTGCCTAAAAATCCTCTCTGGAGTCTCTTAAAATTTTGGTGTCCTGTGTCCAGTGGTCTGTCTACAGTGATTATTTTCATCAGCTCCTAACTGGTCTCCATTGCCCTTCGAAGCTTTAAAAAATGAACTCCCTTTTACTCCATCCAAGGTTCCCTCTTATAAAATTTCTGGCGAGTGATAAGCCCACCAGCCTCCATTTAATCAGTTCTAAGACAGCTCATTCTACCACCGGGGACCTCTGTCTGAGGGGTTTCTTGCTTATAATGAAGTGGCTTCATCCTGCCTTCATGGGGTCCCACTGACCAGTCCTGGTCCCAGGTTTAGACCAGACAAAGCTGGTCTTCACTGTTCTAAAAGGGCACTTCCTTGGAGGGCAGCAGTGAAGTTCCCCTGGAGCTTCTACCCTTTCCTCCATTAAGGGTCCCCCAGAAGGTCCGACCTGTCCCTGTGAAGATCAGAGCCACGTGCCCAGGCCAGGAAGATGGCCCTGGCACCTCTGCCTCTGTGGTGGGGGGGAGATGCCACCCACTGCCAGCAAGTCCTCCACCAGCTGTTCTGCCAAAAATAAGTTCTCAGCTGCCAAGGGCTCATCTTTCCACTCCCCTTCTTCTCAGAAGCTGGGAGTCCAGCAGCCTGCCAGCTGGAGACTGGGGAGACTGGGATTTTTTTTTTTTTTTTTTTTCAGTTCAACTGAAAGGAAAGGCAGGATGGGGTTTTTAATCTTTTTTTTAAAAAAAAAAAAAAAAAAAACCTTATTATGTCAAGGCAGTTGTCTTGTTCTTCAGGGGAAAGAATACCACCGCCACCGCTTCTGAATTTGCTTTTAAAATAGCCCTCAAAAGGGTAGGGCTGCGGGAACGCCTCCACATCCTGGGGCAGGAGCCCCACACAGGGCATCCGATGTGGTGGGCTCTCGCTCGAGTGAAGCGCCGGCTCTGGGAGAAAGCCTGGGAACTGAGCTCGGCTCAGCAGATCCGCCGCCAGCCTCGGGACTAATGAACTGCCCTTTTACATGGAGGACGTGAGCCACTGCCCCAACAGTGGAATTCTCCATGGGCTGAAAAACGTGAACGTGGGCACTTGAAGTCATTCCCTTTTTTTTTTTTTTTTTTTAAGCAAATGAGTTTTAGCATCTGCTGGGTATCAGACCCTGAGCTGTAGCTTCAGAGATGGAGACAAGGCCGTCCCCATCCTCACACCTCTCACTGTCCAGGAGAGAAAAGGACAAGAGAAGAAACCAGCGAGGCCTTCCTGGGACAGGTGGTCTGCAGGCGTCCCCCTAGTGTTGGAACAGGCAAGACTGCAGTGTGTCCCTGCAGAGATGGGGCTGCTAGTCGAGGAGGAACATAGATTATTACCGTCATTGTGGTTGCAGCTGATAAGCCATGCTGATAAATCGCCTATGCGTGAGGGTGAAATTCTGCTTCCCCCTGATGGTTTGGAGGGATGATCCAGAACTTGTCACAAAGGAGGTGATATTTGAGCTGTTTTAGAACAGTAAGGTGGACAGTGGGGAGCACAGACTCTCCTGACCAAAGGAGAGAGAAAGGAAGAAGAAAGTGAAGCTGCTCAGTCGTGTCCGACTCTTTGCAACCCCGTGGACTGTAGCCCACCAGGCTTCTCCGTCCATGGGATTCTCCAGGCAAGAGTACTGGAGTGGGGTGCCATTTCCTTCTGCAGGGGACCAAAGGAGAGTAACATGCAAAGACAGGAAGGATAAAACAGGTATTTTGAGACTTCCCTGGCAGTCCAGTGGCTAAGACTCCACGCTCCCAATGCAGGGGGACCCAGGCTTGATCTCTGGGCAGAGAACTATATCTCACATACCGCAACTAAAAGATCAAAGAGCCTGTGTGCTGCAACTAAGACCCGGGGCAGATAAATAAATATTTCAACCGAAAACAAGATATTTACAGACAGCAGGGGTTCCGGTGTGACAGGGAGGCCTGGCATCGCAAAGAGTCGGACACAACTGAGTGACTGAACTGAACTAGGGTGCCGGTGTATCTGAGGCAGTGTGTGTGTGTGTGTGTTAGGTGGAGAGGTGATAGACTGCCTTCCTATATGGGGCATCTTTGAGGAACTCTGAGCAGCAGAGACCACATCAGATGGACCTGTTCCAAGATCCCTCCAGAGGAAGTGTCGGGGCTGGGCTGGCTGCGGGGGTCTGGGAGCAAGAGTTGGTGATGGGTGAAAAGTGAGGAGAGAGAGCATGGATTAAGGCAGCCATAGAGAATGGAAAGGAGGAGATAGATTGGAGGGAACAAATCAGAGATAAGATGGGGAGGACCATGACCTGTTCTGTCTGTGTGAGGGTAGTGATGATAAAGGAGGGCATGAGAGCCGGAGCTGGGGCCGACAGGAAGGTTTTCCCTTGCGTGGCTGGCATTGGAACCGAGAAAGGGAAGCCAGGAGTGGGAACAGATGTGGGAGAACGGAGAGGGGACGATGGTATCTGTGCTGACTCTGAATAGTGCACCTGCTTTTGAGGGGCTGTGGCCCAGAGGCAGTAGTGATATGGTTGGAAGATGTTGGGGATGGGCCAATTGTCAGCCTTTGGGGGCAGCCACGACACTGATGTGGCAGCAGAATGAAAAGGGTATGCAACAGTATTGAAAAGGAAGGCTGGACCGTTACACGTTTGGTCAGTTGATTTTTGACAAGAGTGTCAAGACCATTCCATGGGGAAAGGACAGTCTTTTCAGCAAAGGGCACTGGGAAAACTGGATGTCCAGTTCTGTCACTGAATGTAAGGGCAAAAGAATGATGTTGCCTCACACTGCATATAAAAACTAATTCAATGTGGATTAAAGACCTAGTATCCAGAGCTCAAGCTATAGAACTCTTCGAAGAAAATGGAGAGGAAGATCTTCATTGGATCTTTTTCAGTGGATTTCGTGCAGATCTGCGTTGGATTGGGCGATAATCTCTTGGCTGTCACAACAAAAACACAGGCAACAAAAGAAAAATAAGTCGGACTTCACCAAGATTTAAACCTTTCATGCATCCAAAGACACAGTCAGCGAAGTGAGAAGCCAGCGGGCAGACGGGAAGGAGGCCCTGCCACAGAGGGTCTCGTGGTGGAGTGCCAAGCTGTTTCACAAAGGATAACACAGTGTTACCTTGGGGTGGAATTTGTTACTTTGCTTTGCAAGATGAGTCAGTAGGGAATTTTCCAGACTTGAGTTGAAGCCCAGAGCTATGCTTTCCGTACCCTGCGTGGCCCTGACAATGGCGGGGTGGGAGGTGGGGGGTGGTGAGAGTGTTCCTCCTCTCTTTGTTTCTGAGATGCAGAGAGCCGACCACACCTTTCATGTCCTTGGCCCCTGAGCCCACGGCTGAAGCATGTACCTCCCAAGTAACGAAGTGGTTTTAAGTATCTGAAAACCGCAAGAGAAAACAGCTTCTGAGCAATCACAAGTCACCAAGTCCTTGCACTCGAGCCAGGGCCCCCCATCCCGCGGGGCTCTGGGGTTTGTCCTCCATACACAGAGACCTGGAGAATCTTGTTTACCAGCCCCCAACAAGTTAGAAGCCGCCAGCTCAGATGTCTCAGGATTGGACTGAGGATGGCCCTCTGAAGGCATCAGTGAAGCTTCTGGAAGTTTGAGTGGAAAGAAAGCAGCCTGAGTGGAAAGCAACACCAGCCGACAGACCAGGGGAAGCAGGTGTGACCATTCCAGAAGCAAAGTGCCTTGCTGTGTGATGTCCCGGGAGAAGAAGGGTGTGGACCAGCCAACAAGAAGTCCTGCCGTGGAAGGGTGGAAGGGCACCTCACAGGGTTCAGAGGACTAAGTGAGCAGCACCTGCAGGTGACCAGCACCTAAGACATGCTGTTGTTCAGTCCTGCCGGCTCTGCAGCCCCATGAACTGCAGCATGCCAGACTCTGTCCTTCACCATCTCCCAGAGTTTGCCCAAGTTCATGTCCACTGAGTCAATGATGCCATCCAACCACCTCATCTGCAATTAATCAGCTAAGACATAACAGACTTAAAGGTGTGGTCGGCAGGGGAGTGCGTAACTCACTTTGGAAAGCTTTTTGGTGAAAAGTGATCGTAATGAAGGTTTTCGTTTCATCTTACTGAAGTGCACTTGATGTACCTGAAAAAAGATGCTTCAGAGGACTCAGCCCCAGACGGTGTCCCCGTCTGATATTCCTCATCCCAGCTCTTGGCTCACTGCAGCCCCCTGACACAGAGGGGACGCCTCCCTGCCAACGGGGCCAGGAGAATGGAGAGTCCCTGCTCTTCCTCGCAGGCAGAGAGGCAGAGACCCTCGAGTGGGAGGGAGTCTTGCGCTCACAGCCCCGGGGGAGAGTCGCCCCCAGAAGTTCTCTCTTCCCAACAAGAATCCTGAATGCATTTTTCCCTCGGCCCCGTGACAAGCGACAGTCACACCCGGTGCCGGGGAGGAAGGACACTGGTGCTCCTTCTGTCCTGCCCGCGCAAGGAAGCGAGGGGCAGCGCGGGCTGCCATCACATCCCCTCGGAACTGGGATGGGCTTCAAAGTGAGCAGTTGGCGCTTCCGCGGGGACAGCCGCGCTCCCTGCGATCATCAGCCGCTGGGGTGGGGCCGCTCCCCCTCCTCACCTCCGATCTGCCGTCTGCAGCTGTTTCCGACAGGTGCTTGGGCTCTCCACGGCAGATGGTGACCAAAATGGGCCGCTTGGCAGGGCCTACGCACGCCGCCCTCCGCCACACGCTGATGTGTGCACAGACACGTGTCCAAGCGCGGCTTTGTCCTAAAGGACCGCCTGGGGGTCCAGGTGACGCCAGCGGGCTCATTCCAGAGGACACCCTTGGTCCCTGGACCCTTCCCGCCACCTGAGACCCTTGGTGTTTGGCCACCAGGCTGGAAACGGCCCGGGACCACCCCCAGACGCCACTCTCTCCCTCCCGCACTCGGTGGCCAAGTGAGGCCTCCCTGGTGTGTTTGCCCAGCGCTGCCTGCTACCCTAGGGCGCCCCGCGAGGCTTCGGGCTCAGCCTGATGAGACCCACGGAGGCCAGGCTGCAGCGCCCGCATCGCAGGACTTCAGAGCGGAGGCAGCACCCCGAGCTGCCCCCGCGGTCTGTATCCTAGAGCGCAGTCCTGTGGACAGAGGCTGGGCACACCCCCAGATGCACTCGGGGTGTCGTCCTTGTGAAGCAGCAGGTGCTGGGGTGCCGGGGACAAGACACACAGCTCACCCTCAGGAGGGAGCCCGGGGCAGTGAGCAGCGGGCGCTTCCCAGGCCCCCTCTGCCCCTGAGTGGAGAGCCGCCCGCTGACAACGTGTCCCACCACCCCCTCAGAGGAGCAGGGCCACCCCCAACCCGCAGCGTTCCTGCCCATGGCCTCCAGGAGCCCCCCGCACTGTGTTTGGGCTGCTCTTTCTAAACAGCTAAGCAGCCAAGGCAACCAGATGAGGTGACATCTGGCTTGAGACCGCTGCCAAGTCACTGCCGCTCCATCCCTGGCAGGAAGGAGGTGAGCTCTTTGTGCCAGATTCTTAAAGAGAGAGAGAGAGAGAAAATAAAACTGTGTGTTCCATGCCCCACATTTTTTCTTCTTTTTATGCCCTGACACCTCGGCTGTCACTTTTTCTTTCCCTGGTACTTGGGCGCCAAGGACCCAATATCCATTAACTGTTTAGAGCGGATACTTACCACCTGAGAGGGATCAAAGCACTGGAGTAAGTGATGTGAGTGGGGCTGGCATGGGGAGATTTAAAGGTGACTTCTGAGGGAAGGCAGGGTGAAGAATCTGCCTGCCAGTGAAGGAGACACAGGAGATGCGGGGTCAATCCCTGGGTCAGAAAGATCCCCTGCAGGAGGAAATGGCAAGCCACTCCAATATTCTTACCTGGAGAATCCCATGGAAGGAGGAGCCCCGCAGGCTGCAGTCCAGGGGGTCACACAGAGTTGGACACAACTGAGCACACGTGTGCGCACACACACACATGAGCACACACGTACGCCTGATGGCTTGTAAGGGACAGAGGGTGACAGAGGGCAGCCATCCACAGTGTTTGCCATGGGATGGAGGGCCCTGTTGCCTGCCTTTTCACGGTATGGAGGAGAAACGTTAACAATTTTCACAGTACCCCATTCTTTGTGGAGTGACAGGAACAGCCTGGTGCCTGAGGGCCAGGCTGGAACTGGAAACCAGATTCATCCGTTTGTGGCAGGCAGGGCAGCTAGAGAAAGTCCAGCTGGCAGGCCAAGTACGGTACCGAACAGTCATGGTAGCTTGTCGGCTGTGTGACCTTGGGCAAGTTCCTTAACCTCTCTGAGCTCCTGTCATCCATCTGGAAAATGAGACAGTTTGTGAATGTCCAGCAAACACCTCTACGAGGTGATATTCTCCTTTGTAATTTTAGGGATGAGGACATTGAGGTACACACAGGGACCTGGCCAGGTCACACAGGTAAGAGGACGGGTAGCCTGATAGGAAGTGAAAGGACAGAAAGGGGAGAGGTGGCACGGGGGTGCCCAGGAGCAGGCAAGCTGGAACTTATCTCAGGAAGGCCACACGGCAGATCCGGACAGCACAACCCAGGGTGTCTTGGCCCTGTCTTCTCCACACTGGCCACTAGACGTTGCTTACTTATTTTCAAGGCGCCTGCTTTTCCCTCTTGGCATCAGTTAAGCAAGAATGTGTTCTTTCTTTTCTGCACGTGAGCCGTGTCTCCCCTTCTCTGCACTCGCTCCTTTGATTTGAGCCCTGCCTTGAGTCCTGCCTTGTCACATGTGACATTTTCTTCGTGTGGTTGGTGAATGCAGCGGAGCCGTGTATTTCACAGTGTGAAGGTTGACATACCAGCCCCAGCCTTTCACCAGCTCCCCTCAGCTCCAGATCAGGGCCGGGGATCCTGGCCTGAGTCAGCAGGCCTGGGGCGGCGGGGGACGCGGGGCAGAGGGCATGCTATGATGACGGTGCAGGCAGAGGTTGGCGCTGGCGCCGCCCGGGAAGCGTTGACGACAACAGGGTGGACTCATGCTGCGTTCAGGACAAAGCGTCAGGGCTTGCTTGATGAGTGATTTGCTGGGAGACGTCAGCAAGGAGAGAGTTGGCAATGGCAGTGAGAAGTAAAATTTGGGGGTTAGGTGGCTGCTTCTGTCGGGAATTCAGAGAGAGCGAGCAGGAGAAGACGAACGACCTTGGGAGACAGAAAAGAAAGACTTCAGTTTGGGGTGTGGTGTGGCTGAAGCCCTGGGAGGGTGCATGGCGGGATTCAGGAAGCAAGAGAAGGGTCTGGCTCCCCCAGAGCACGGCAAGCGCGTCGTCCCTGGTCTACACAGCACAGCACCTGGCGTGTAGAGTGGTTTTGCATTTCTGCCAGATTCTTGCACACTCCTTGCGCTTCTGTTTTATGCCGCTTCTGTCTCCTGTGGTGACTGCATTCTGAATCCAGATCCGATATTGATTCTGGCAGTTTTGCCAAGGATCTCTTAAATCTTTAAGCTACTCTGGCCATGCAGAGGTTCTTTGAGTAGATTAATGATTGTTAAAAAAAAAAAAAAAAAGCCAATAGGTAACAAAAATTCTTTCTCCAAAGCAGTGGACACACTGACAAGCTGTGTTTCGGGGGTGATCATGAGAAGAGCAGTGTGGCAGACAATCTGTGTCGTCACAGGCAGGGAACTAGTTTAACGACAGGACTCAAAAGCCAGAGATAAATGGCCACGTCTCTGGGAGGAAAAGTGTCAAAACCAAGGTTCTTAGGATCATAAAGATTCGACATAAACTGGACCAGTCCCTAACTTACATCTTTATAGCAATATTCAAAGGGGAGTGTGTCTTTAAAAATCCAAGTGTTTCTGTTGTGGTTGTTCAGTCTGTAAGTCGCGTCTGACTCTGCAACTCCATGAACTATAGCACACCAGGTTTCCCTGTCCTTCACCATCTCCTGGAGTTTGCTCAAACTCGTGTTCATTGAGTGAGTGATACCACTCAACCATTTCATCCTCTGTCACCCCCTTCTCTTGCCTTCAGTCTTTCCCAGCATCACGGTCTTTTTTCAGATGAGTCGGCTCTCCCCATCAGGTGGCAAAAGTATTAGAGCTTCAAGCAGCAGTCTTTCCAATGAATATTGGAGCTGATTTCCTTCAGGATTGACTGGTTTGATCTCCTTGTTATCCAGGGGACTCTCAAGAGTCTTCTCCAGCACCAAGTTTTTAGATGAAGTTAATTTCTGAGATATGCAGATGACACCACCCTTATGGCAGAGAGTGAAGAGGAACTAAAGAGCCTCCTGATGAAAGTGAAAGAGGAGAGTGAAGAAGTTGGCTTAAAGCTCAACATTCAGAAAACGAAGATCATGGCATCCAGTCCCATCACTTCATGGGAAATAGACGGGGAAACAGTGGAAACAGTGTCAGACTTTATTTTTCTGGGCTCCAAAATCACTGCAGACGGTGACTGCAGCCACGAAATCAAAAGACGCTTGCTCCTTGGAAGAAAAGTTATGACCAACCTAGATAGCATATTCAAAAGCAGAGATATTAATTTGCCGACTAAGGTCCGTCTAGTGAAGGCTATGGTTTATCCAGTAGTCATGTATGGATGTGAGAGTTGGACTGTGAAGAAGGCTGAGCGCCGAAGAATCGATGCTTTTGAACTGTGGTGTTGGAGAAGACTCTTGAGAGTCCCTTGGACTGCAAGGAGATCCAAGCAGTCTATTCTGAAGGAGATCAGTCCTGGTTATTTACTGGAAGGACTGATGCTAAAGCTGAAACTCCAGTACTTTGGCCACCTCATGCGAAGAGTTGACTCATTGGAAAAGACTCTAATGCTGGGAGGGATTGGGGGCAGGAGGAGAAGGGGACGACAGAGGATGAGATGGCTGGATGGCATCACNCCAAGTTTTTAGATGAAGTTAATTTCTGAGATATGCAGATGACACCACCCTTATGGCAGAGAGTGAAGAGGAACTAAAGAGCCTCCTGATGAAAGTGAAAGAGGAGAGTGAAGAAGTTGGCTTAAAGCTCAACATTCAGAAAACGAAGATCATGGCATCCAGTCCCATCACTTCATGGGAAATAGACGGGGAAACAGTGGAAACAGTGTCAGACTTTATTTTTCTGGGCTCCAAAATCACTGCAGACGGTGACTGCAGCCACGAAATCAAAAGACGCTTGCTCCTTGGAAGAAAAGTTATGACCAACCTAGATAGCATATTCAAAAGCAGAGATATTAATTTGCCGACTAAGGTCCGTCTAGTGAAGGCTATGGTTTATCCAGTAGTCATGTATGGATGTGAGAGTTGGACTGTGAAGAAGGCTGAGCGCCGAAGAATCGATGCTTTTGAACTGTGGTGTTGGAGAAGACTCTTGAGAGTCCCTTGGACTGCAAGGAGATCCAAGCAGTCTATTCTGAAGGAGATCAGTCCTGGTTATTTACTGGAAGGACTGATGCTAAAGCTGAAACTCCAGTACTTTGGCCACCTCATGCGAAGAGTTGACTCATTGGAAAAGACTCTAATGCTGGGAGGGATTGGGGGCAGGAGGAGAAGGGGACGACAGAGGATGAGATGGCTGGATGGCATCACTGACTCAATGGATGTGGGTCTGAGTGAACTCCGGGAGTTGGTGATGGACAGGGAGGCCTGGCGGGCTGTGATTCATGGGGTCACAAAGTGTTGGACACGACTGAGCAACTGAACTGAACTGAACTGAGTTTCTTCCATCATATTGAAAACAGACAATATACATATTCTACCATGGTATATTGTCAATGGACCTGAAATACATTTTAGTTCATAAGAGGGTAGCCACAGTGAGTGGTTAAGAGCAGGGACTGTCAGGGTTTGAATCCTGGTCCCTCCCTCTTCTCTGTGCTGAGTCTGAGGGGCTGTCAGGAGCATGGCGCGTGTAGTGCAAGCAGGATGGTGCCTTGCACAGGGTGAGGGCCCCAGGCCCGTCAGCTCTCAGCCCCTTTTCATCTCTGCCCTGCCCTTTACATCCACAGTCTCTTCCTTGCCTGCCAGAAACACAGGATTTTCTGTAGGGTCTTCGTAGACTTTCATCAGGATATTTCTTCTTCGAGAAAATCAAAGGGAGAGAGATTATCCCCCGAGACCAGTGTCCAGGTTCTCCCCAGGGGACACTGCCATCGTCCCATGTCAGTGCTCAACGCTTGTGCATCAGTGGAGCCTCAGCACTCTGGTGCAGGAAGTCTGGCTCCTGGGCTGCCTCCCAAGTACCGAAAACCTGTGTAAAATGTGAAGTCACGCGTCAGATGTGTCTGACGAGCAAAGGGTGAAACGAGACTTCAGTTAGTAGGCTCTGGTTTTCCCACCTCCTCCAGGCATAATCCTACCACTTTCCCCAGTGGGACATACCGAGGCTCAAAAACAGATTATGTTGTTGTTGTTCAGTCGCTAAGTCGTGTCCGACTCCTTGCGACCCCATGGACGGCAGCACACTCCCCAAAAGATCATAACATCTTCAAAGTAACTCACAGCATATGAGCAGTGCTGCTGGGATGGAATGTGTAACCTCATCCGTTCCTCAAAGGGAGATCACTTCATCCCCACTTTGCAGAAGAGACGGCCAGGCCTCAAGGTCACGTGGTTTTGTTGAGCCAAGAATAGAATTCAGACCCCTCTTGTCAGTCTCATCTATATAAAATGATCTACTTGAGAACCCCTGAGATATTAGCAAGAAGTTTTGATACTTGGGGATACAGAGTGCTGCTTGAAACACACAGCCTGCCGTCTCACCCCCAGGTAACACGGGCTCAGATCACCTTCACCGGAAAGCGTGGGAGGTAATCAGTGGTGGCGTTGCCACACTGAACTTGTATAATTAGCTTATGTTCCTGCCTTCTTCTCTCAAGGGAGTTCCAGTTCTCCCACTGGTTCTAAGCTTTAAAGAAAATTAAAACTATGCTTCGGCAAAGAACACCCATAGCCTATTTTGGATTCCTTCTTTTTTTTTTTTTTATGCTTCTGTTTCTTTTCTCTCTCCTTCTCTCCCTTCCTTTTGTCTTTTGAAAAAAAATCAAAAAAAAAGAAAGAAAAAGAGAAACAACCCTGACTGTACTTCATTGTTAAGAAGCTTAAACAGCGTGAATAGAGTCTTCATTAATCCAGACCCCTCCGTCTTATCTCCACTCAGGTGTCATTTGTTCCTTTGTGATTGTGTTAGCAGTTAGGAGCCCTGAAGAGGCCAGGGTCCTCTCACGATGGCAGCTTAGAGGTTGAGACGCAGTTGCCGGAAGCCAGGAGACAGCGAAGGCTCATCACCTCCAGCTTCTGGACTGCACACTGACAGTGTCACAGGGAACAGCCTTTTGTGGGCCATCTTCCCATTTACTTGCCCTGTGTCAGCTGTAAGCCTTAGAGGAAACCAACAAAAGCTTCTTTTCTTTCTTTCTTTAGCATCATCATATATTCTCTGCCATGCGAGGCTGGAAGCAAAAGCATTAAAGTAAAATATATCTTAAATGCATTTCCTCTTAGAGCTTTTATTTTACTTCATAGTCCTATTTTTAGTTTCCTTTGATAATAATAATAATTAAAAAAAAGCCCAATCATTTCATTCTTAGCCCTAGACAATACAGTGCGAGGTTATACATATTGCAGCCCTGGGGAGAATTTCTGCTTGCAAGCTGGCCAGCCTGTTTGCAGTTGACAGATGTAACCTACTCTAGGGCAGAGAAAGTCTCAAGGGAGGTTTTAATTTCTTAATATTGAAATGAGCACAACTTTTATTGTCTTAATCAGTGAATAAAAAAACAATAAAATTGCTAAGTCTCATTTTTTTTAACTCAATGTAAGAGGATTTTAAGAAATTGCAATTGCTTTTTAAGTTACTGTTGAAAAGTTAATTTTCTCTGTGTTTGAGAAGATTCTTCTAGCAGTTCTGCAGATAGTCATACCCCAGTGATATGAAACATTCTTCTGAGGTTTTGCATGGATGCCACGCACATAGGGAAAAGGTGTGTGCTAAGGTGTGCAGAGTGAGTGTACTTGTCTTTGAAGAGAACATGACTTGACTTTCATCACGTTTCATGAGCTGAGGGTCCAGGAGTATCCATTTTAAATTGCAGCAGAAATTTTTTAATGTGAACTGCATTCTTTCAGAATATATGCTACTTTGGCAAGGGGCTCCATAGAGGAATATTTCTGACTATGAATAAAGAAAAGATTTTCTGATGGTAATTAGTAGCTTTTATAAAGTCATAATGAACATGTTTCAACTGTTTGTCTGAACAAATAATTTTAACAAAGCTGATTTATTATATGCAGTTATTTTTTACGTATTTCTTAATTTAATCCAATCTAAGACAAATTTCTTAAAAATGAAGGTTCACCAGTTTCTGGGACCATATGTGAGTCAGTTGTGGTTCCCTGGCACCTTGTACAGTCCCTTCAGCAGGACAGAATAGATGTTTCTTGCACTAAATTGAAAAAGAAAATTGCTTAAGGAGCTGTGTGTGTATATGAGGATATATATTTATATACAGAGATATAGATACCACATACAAATTCAATATGAAACGGCACCTTACAGATAGAGAGCCGAGACGCTCCCTGGGAGCACAGCAGAGTTTCAGGACAGAGGCTGTGCACTTGAAATCAAAACTTAACTTTGGAATATATAAAGAATCCTCAGAACTCAACAATAGGAACGAATATATCAGTTTAAAAACTGGGTAAAAGATTGGAACAGAAACTTCTCCACAGAAGATATACAGAAGGCAGATAAGAGCATTAAAATATGCTTAATGTTATTGGGCATTCAGGAAATGCCAATTACAACTGCACTGGAAGGCTGTTCCCCACCAGTCAAGATGGCTGAATTAAAAAGTAGTGCCAGGACCAGGTGCTGACAAGACGCAGAGCAGTAGGACCTCCCAAACATTGCTGGTGGGAAGGCAGGATGGTACGACCAGTCTGGAAGACGCTTTGGGACTTTCTCATCAAATTCACTGTACACTTGCCACGTGACCCAGCAGTCCCGCCCACTCATAGGTTTTTACAATACCTAAGAGAATGCAGACTTCTGTTAATACAAAACCTATGCTCGAACGTTTGGAGCAGCATTATTTATGATAGCCCCGAACTGAAAATAACCCAGATGTCCTTCAGTTGTTGAATAGATGGCCAGAGCGTGGTATGTATACATCTGAGAATGCCTTGCTCACTCGCCTCTGGCTGACCTCAAAGCCCTACAAGAGGAGAGAGAGAGAAAAAAGGCAGAACTTAAAACCGCTGTCATGTTGAAGCTGTGTTTGCTCCAGCACACACGCAGGGCCAAAGGGCGCCGTCTCGTCACTTCCCAACACGTAAGGAACCCTGTGCCCAATCACTAAGTCTAAGAGGTCAATGAGCAAACAAACAGCAGCAGCAGCAACAAACCCAGAGCAAGGGCCATCTGATTTTAGTTTCCACTGTATTGATGTAAATGGCTAGTTTTCAGGAAAAAATTATGGGACAAAGAAACATGGAAGTAAGACTCACTAGACGAAGACTTTAAATTAGCTGTTATAAATATGCTCAAAGGCCTAAGGAAACCATGATTAAGGAATGAAAGGAGGACGTCCCTGCTGGCTCAGTGGTAAAGAATCCGCCTGCCAGTGCAGAAGACACGGGTTCAATTCCTGACCCAGGAAGATCCCGCATACCTCGGAGCCACTAAGCCTGGGAACCACAGCTACCGAGCCTGTGCTCAGGAGAAACCACGACAGTGAGAAGCCTGCACATCAGTACCGGAGAATAGCCCCGCTGCTCACTGCAACTAGAGAAAAGTCCACACGGCAGTGAAGACCCAGCACAGCCACAGCCAAATAAGTATAACTTGAAAAAAAAAACAAAAGATGAAAATATAAAGACCAGTGCTCACCAAATAAAGAATATTAACAAGGAGATAGAAATTATATTGAAAAGAGAACTACATAGAAATTCAAAGGTATGATAACTTAAGCAGAAGAAGAAATCACTGAAGGGGTTGAGTTGGCAGAAGAGAGAATGAACAAATGAAGCTAAGTTAATTGGAATCGTCCAGTCTGAAGAACAGAATTGAAAAATATTAGTCATGGCTGCACAGCTCTGAGGCTATGCTAAAAGCCACTGAGATGTCAACTAACGAATAAAAGGAAGCACAGTTTAGAAAAGGCTCAGGAACACATGATTCGAAGACAGACTGGCGGTGACCAGAGGGAGGATAATCTCCTAGTTAAATCCTCTTGCTTTACAATTGGGGAAACAGGGGCCCAGGTGGGTGAGACACGCTGCCTGGTGCCTCCGGTATAATCGACACAAATTTCTTTATACATTTGACAATTCAGTGACCAGCCCGCCCAGCTGACTCTAGACTTTTCTAGTTTTAACACTGACAACCCCACAGTCTGAGGAGCCCCTGGTTGGTTGGTTGGTTGGTTGGTTGGTTGGTTGCTAAGTTGTATCCAATTCTTTGTGACCCCATGGACTGTAGCCCGCCAGGCTCCTCTGCCCACGGGATTCTCCAGACAAGAATACTGGAGTGGGTTGCCATTTCCTTCTCCTGGGGATCTTCCCGACCCAGGGATGGAACCCACGTCTCCTGCATTGACAGGTGGCTTCTTTACCACTGAGCCGTCAGGGAAGCCCAGAGACCCCTCGTCCTGGGCAAATCAGGGTGGTTGGCTGCACTGTCTGCCATGCAAACTGGGATGAATATTCTTTCCTGTCACTCTGAATCCCTGAAACTCATACCTAAACAAGAAATGGTGGTATGCAGAAAAGTCCCTCTGCTTTGCTGGACTCAATGCTCTAAACTTAAGCAGCTGGCATTTTGCTTCAAGTTCTTTTCTATTCAACCTTTCAGAATGAAGGCTCTTTCCTTTTAATGAAATTTGCATTTCATCCACAAGGTAGAAGCCAGTGTCCTTGACTTCCCTGAAAAGTGACAAGTGGATGCTTTTGTAAACCAAACACTAAGAATATAACAAAAACAGAGGTTGCCGTTAATTGAGTTCAGATATGAAAAAGCAGATGATAACCCTTAGAGATATATTCGGGAGAGAGAGAGAGATTCAGAGGAGAGACAGAAAGGAGAGGGAGAGAGATCCATTTCCTGTAAAATGAAAAGCCGTGAAAGGAAAACTCATATAGGAAAAGTCACTTGAATTCCTTTTTGAACCCAGCAGATTCAAAAGGAAAGAGAAACCAGCAGTCCTTGAATGTGTGATTGATGTCAGTGACCTCACAGGTGAAAGAGGAGAGTGAAAAAGCTGGCTTAAAACTCAATAGTCAAAAAACTAAGAACATGGCATCTGTCCCATCACTTCATGGCAAATAGGGGGAAATGATGCAAACAGTGACAGACTTTATTTTCTTGAGCTCCAAAATCACTGCAGACGGTGACTGCAGCCATGAAATTAAGAGACGCTTGCTGCTTGGGAGAAAAACTATGACAAACCTAGACAGCATATTAAAAAGCAGAGACATCATTTGCTGACAAAGGTTTATATAATCAAAGCTATGTTTTTTCCTGTAGTCATGTACTGATGTGAGAGATGGACCATAAAGACGGCTGAGCACCAAAGAATTGATGCTTTCAAGCTGTGGTGTTGGAGAAGACTCTTGACAGTCCCTTGGACTGCAAGGAGATCAAACCACTCAATCCTAAAGGAAATCAACCCTGAATATTCATTCAAAGGACTGATGTTGAAGCTGAAGTTCCAATCCTTTGGCAACCTGATGGGAAGAGCCTACTCATCAGAAAAGACCCCGATGCTGGGAAAGATTGAAGGCAAGAGAAGAGGGTGTCAGAGGATGAGAAGGTTAGATGGCATCACTGACTCAATGGACATGAGTTTGAGCAGACTCTAAGAGTTGGTGAAGGACAGGAAAGCCTGATGTGCTGCAGTCCTTGGAGTTGCAAAGAGTGAGACATGACTGAGCGAGTGAACAGCAACCTCATGGGTGGAGGAAGCACTGCAGAAAGCAGAGCCAGTGGGCGGGGGCAGATTTCAGCTACACAGCTCTGGGCTCCACCCTGGGGTTGCAGCCTGACTGCTCAACTCAGACTTCCCTTCCCATGCCAGGGCTGCACCCAGTCCAACCTGCTATGTGGCTCCTCCTTTCAACACACAAAGTAAAGAAGAAGGAAGGAGCCAGGAAATGGTGCTTGGAATTTGTAAGGTGCAGGGACATGAGGATGACAATGGAGCTGTGGAAAAATGAATTCAGTTCAGTCCTTCAGTCGTGTCCGACTCTTTGCAACCCCAATGAATAGCAGCACGCCAGGCCTCCCTGTCCATCACTAACTCCCGGAGTTCACTCAGACTCAAGCCCATTGAGTCAGTGATGCCATCCAGCCAGCTCTTCCTCTGTCGTCCCCTTCTCCTCCTGCCCCCAATCCCTCCCAGCATCAGNATTTAGGTCATACCCGAATGGTCTAGTGGTTTTCCCTACTTTCTTCAATTTAAATCTGAATTTGGCAATAAGGAGTTCATGATCTGAGCCACAGTCAGCTCCTGGTCTTGTTTTTGTTGACTGTATAGAGCTTCTCCATCTTTGGCTGCAAAGAATAGAATCAATCTGAATAGCCACCTCTTTCCCCACTTGGCTCAGTTTACCCTGAAGCCATGGCTGCAGCCAGGCCGGTGAACCTGAGAGGCATCTGGCAGCTTTGCCTGGGTTCAGGTGAATCCCTTCACCCTGCAGAGTGTCCCTGCATGTCTCTGTGACCACAGGGCAGTGGATGGACAGAGAGTCTGTGGTTGAGTTACCTTAAATGGGAGCGAACAGAAGAAAGTAGACCATAAACTCGATGGCTCTGAAGGTCTCTTTCTCTGCTTTTCTAAAAGACAGTTTTAGAAAATATTTATTTAACTGGACTGTGTGGGGTCTTAGTTGCAGCATGTGGGATCTTTAATTGTAGCATGCAAGATCCAGTTCCCTGACCAGAGATTGAACCTGGGCCCCTGCATTGGAAGAGCAGAGTCTTAGCCACTGGGCCACCAGGGACACTCCTCCCTCCCCCCGACCCCCCAGTCTGCTTGTGTCTCTTCCTGCTGTTCAGCTGAGTCCCGTTCAGATTCCTCCCGCCCCAGCCAGGCCCTCCAGCACCCTTCACAAAGCTTCACGACCCCTCCCTCCATGCACCTGGAGCACACCCCTCACTGTGCTCTCAACAGTGGTCGTAAGATTCCCACATCCGCCTCCACTCCTTCAGGAACCCTTTCGCAGTGGGTTGGTTCTGCCCTCCTCCACGGCCGCAGTAGCCTCTGCACCTCCAGTATTCCAGCACATTCTTCCCTCTGTCTTCACACCTGTGTATGACCCGTCCCCTCTAGCAGAACCCTGCCCTCTCGATGGTGGATGGTGGTCCTCCGCACTCCCAGCCTGCGGGTGGGGCTCCCACCTTGTCACCGTGAGGGGTGTTAACCACTGCTCCGCACCCCCAGGCCATCCCATCCTCGTCCCAGTCTAAACCATAACCTCCTTGAACTCAGGGAGCTTTTCCTCCTCAGTCCTGCCTCGCCAGCGTCTACTACATACATAGAGGGCACTTAAGAGTGCAGCTGCTCTCATGCCTGCCACGAGTCCCGCTCTAGAGATGCTCTTACTCACCTCTCTGTCCCCATGCCTAGCACAGTCCACCACACCACGATCGCTGAAATTAGTTTATTAAATGGAATCGGAGAGTTTCAAAAACTTTCTTTGCAGGAAAGTCGCACGATGGGCTTGCGTGTCTGTCTTCCTGGAGCTTTGAGCCTCACAGCCCAAACCAGGGAAGAGCAGGGTCTTCCTGATAGAGGAAATGAACTATTCAGGTGGTCGCTGGCCTCACACCAGGGCCAGCTGCAGCGGTGCTGGCTGCTGTGGTAGTGAAAGTGAAATTGTGAGTCGCTCATTCGTGTCCGACTCTTTGGGACCACGCGGACTGTAGCCCGCCAGGCTCCACCCTCCGTGGGATTCTCCAGGCAAGAGTGCTGGAGTGGGTTGCCATGCCTTCTAGCTCACGCCGGTGCTGGAGGGCTTGTGCCCACAAATGACAAGGGTCCCTTCCACTTGCACCCCAGTGATCAGAGCAAGTCACGTGGGCAGCTTGACGTCAGGGGTGACGTTGGTGACCACGAGCCCAGTCCGCCAAGCCTGTCCTCTAGAGTAGGCGTTTTCAAGTCTATGGACCTGGATCACCTGGAAAGGATTTTAAGACACAGACCCTGACTCAGTAGGTCTGGGGAGGCGGCCGGATTTTGCACTTCTCAGCGTTGTCGACACTCTGAGGGCCAAGGGGAAAGCTTTGAATCTTTCCTGGTAAAACTGAACTCCTTCCCGACAACCCACCTCTGCAGAGACTGATCTCAGCTCATAGCGCTATCGGTTTGTGTCGCAAACCAAGAAAAACCTCCTTGCCAGCCAGAGACACTCGTGGTTCACCTCAGGGCGAGGCGGGCAGAAAGGACTGGATAACGAAACCACAAACAGTGCTGCCCAACTGCAAAGTTTGGAGGAGAGAGCACAAGGATGGGGCAGCTGTTCTAAGAAGCCAGAGTCCTTCAATCCAGAGGCCACCATTTGCATAAGCAGGTTTGGCACATGGGCTGAATTAGGTCTAATTGTGTCACCTCTCGGTCGCCTGTGACTCCCTTAGTCTCCCGGAGCCCGGAAGGGTCAGGGCAGCTCTGACCAGGTCTCATGAAGGCTTCAGCCCCGTGGAGCATCCTCCTTGTCCGTGGTGCGTCGTTGCTGTCCCAGGATCTTCCACTTGCCCTTGCAAGTGCTGATGGTCACTGGTGGATGGGGGTGTCTGCGGTTCCAGGACCTGGAACCCCCATCACTCCAGGTCCTCTCTGATGTTGGGGGCGGTCAGCCTGCCCCCTCCTCCTGGTGGATGAAGCTGAACCACTGTGGGCAAGGGCACACCTTCTCCCCACGTGTACCTGCGCTTGTGCGATGCTAAACCGCAAACAAGTGTGCCTCTGCTGAGTTCGGAAGAGATGGTGCTTTTCTTCATAGTTTAGTTCAGTTCAGTTGCTCAGTCGTGTCCGACTCTTTGCGACCCCATGAATCACAGCACACCAGGCCTCCCTGTCCATCACCAACTCCTGGAGTTCACTCAGACTTACGCCCATCAAGTCAGTGATGCCATCCAGCCATCTTATCCTCTGTCGTCCCCTTCTCCACCTGCCCCCAATCCCTCCCAGCATCAGAATCTTTTCCAATGAGTCAACTCTTCACATGAGGTGGCCAAAGTACTGGAGTTTCAGCTTCAGCATCATTCCCTCCAAAGAAATCCCAGGGCTGATCTTCAGAATGGACTGGATCTCCTTGCAGTCCAAGGGACTCTCAAGAGTAGTTTTACTTAAAAGCTGTGCCAGTCACTTTATATCCTTTCACCCAAAGTTTTGATTGATGGCAATCTGGCCAGCCCGAAGCTGCCAGTGGAATAAAACTGCTGACTTGGGCATTGGCCTTGACTGAGCTTATTAAACGTGCATGGTGGGTGCGCGCGCGCACGTGTGTGCAGGATGANCCAAAGAAATCCCAGGGCTGATCTTCAGAATGGACTGGATCTCCTTGCAGTCCAAGGGACTCTCAAGAGTAGTTTTACTTAAAAGCTGTGCCAGTCACTTTATATCCTTTCACCCAAAGTTTTGATTGATGGCAATCTGGCCAGCCCGAAGCTGCCAGTGGAATAAAACTGCTGACTTGGGCATTGGCCTTGACTGAGCTTATTAAACGTGCATGGTGGGTGCGCGCGCGCACGTGTGTGCAGGATGAAAACAGCACAGGATTCGATGGAATGAGATCTGGAAGAAACTGAAGGGCTCTCTGTTCAGAAAAGGAAAGTAGGAACTGAGGAGGGGCTGTGCCTGTACATGCTCCCTGCCGCCACTAGAGGGCGGAGATCACGCCGGCCTCTGCGTCTCCTAGGTCCCGCCTGGAGCCTTTTTCTCATCTAAGGCAGAGCTGACTGGCTTTAGGCGGCAGTCTCTGGTTGATTTGTTAAAAGTCCGCCCCTAATTTCCTGTGAGCTCAGTATCAAAAACTGGATTTCACTTCTAGGACACTAATTTCTTCCCATGAAAATATCTTTNCCTCTGCGTCTCCTAGGTCCCGCCTGGAGCCTTTTTCTCATCTAAGGCAGAGCTGACTGGCTTTAGGCGGCAGTCTCTGGTTGATTTGTTAAAAGTCCGCCCCTAATTTCCTGTGAGCTCAGTATCAAAAACTGGATTTCACTTCTAGGACACTAATTTCTTCCCATGAAAATATCTTTTGAAAGCGATCATAACATGAAACACTTACACGTTCCATATAATCACATCAAAACCGAACACATGGCTGAATTCCTTTGGTGGGTGGAGGAGGTGGGGTTTGCTTGGATCAGGCTTCGCAAGGCTTTAAAATAAATGCATCTGATGAGGTTTGAACTGCAGGTACTTTCTTCCCTTCCTGGTGACTTTCTCACTGGCAACAGAGCCATTTCTCACTGGGTCTTTAAACTGTGATTGAAATTAAGATACACCTAAAAATGGTTAAGATGGAGAACTTGAAGTTATGTGGATTTTACCACAATAAAAAAAAAAATGAGATGACCAAGAAATATGTTGCATGTTTTTGAGTCACAGGGATGTGAGCAGGGGTTGGGGGGATGTGATCCAAGTTTGGGTGCCTAGGTCTCTTTTGGAGATTTTGAAATAACTCCTAAGGGGTTAGGGGTAGCACATTCATCTGGCTGGGGTGTTCTAGCAGCAGTGCTGGAAGTAGGGGACAGGTTCTCATCTGAATCAGCCCTGAATACTCTTTGGAAGGAATATTCCAAAATACTGAAGCTGAAGCTGCAATACTTTGGCTGAAGCTGAAGCCACAATACTGTGGCCACCTGATTCAAACAGCTGGCTCACTGGAAAATACCCTGATGGTGGGAAAGGTTGAGAGGAGGAGAAGGGGGAGACAGAAAATGAGATGGCATCACTGATTCAATGGATATGAACTTGGGCAAACTCCGAGAGATGGCGAGGGACAGGGAAGCCTGGCGTGCTGCAGTCCATGGACTCAAAGAGAGACACAACTTCCCAACTGAACCACAGGTTCTCATCAGAGCTCAGCTGTGAGTGGCTGTGGACAAGCCTCCTCTCTCCCTGGGCTTTACTGTCCTCCACTGAGAAATAATAGAAATAACTGTTTCCTCTCCGTGGGCTAGAGTGTGTGGAGAAGCCCTTTGGAGACACAGCACAGGGACCTGGGACTGAGGCTGCTGCTTTGCCACGGTACCCGCCCTTGTCAGCCCGGCCTGTGGATCCTCCAGGCAGGCATTCAGGGTGGCCTCAGAGTCTGTCTTCCCTCACAGTAGGCCGAGTAGCCCCAGATCCTGGGAGAATCAAAGCTGACAGTGAGCTTGTTAGCAGGTTGCAGAAGCAGAGTGCTCTTGTATTCACTCATTTCGTTGAAAGAAAGGCTTCCTGCCGGCAGCCCTGAAAAGATAGGTCTGGCCCAGGACACTCCCACAGGCAGAACATCTGTAAGGGAATGCCCCGCCACCTCCTCTGCAGGCTGGGGCCGGAGCCGCCCGCTGGAGGCAGGGAGCTCTGCCCAGCTCTGAGCACCCCCCGCAACCTCTTTTTCCTGCCCCCCAGAGACGGGCAGCGCAGCCATAGAAGTAGGGCGTGCGTGGGAGGGAGTGGAGGTGGAGGCCTGCCTACCGAGGGCAAGATGGTGGGCTCCTTTCCCCCAGGCTGGGCATTGATGGGAAAGTGGGCCAGGCCTGCCACAAAGTCAGCACGTGCCAGGGTGCCAGGTGCCATCTCTGCCTGACCTTGGATGCTCATCAGAGCACACTTACTATGCTCTAGGGTGCATGTGTGTGTGTCTGTGTGTTGGTGTGTGTATATCTGTGTGTGTGCATGTGTGTATGTGTCCGTGTGTGTGTGCACCCCTCCAGTATGTGTGTGTGCATGCCTCTCCAGTGTGTGTCTGTGTGTGCACATGTGTGTGTGTGTGTGTGTGTGTCCGTGTGTGCATACATGTGTGTGTGTACCCCTTGGAGGAGGGTAGGCCCTGGGAGGGGCAGGGGGCAGTGACGTGTGTGCCCGTGTCTGTGTGTGTGTGTGTGTGTGTACCCTTCAGAGGAGGCAGGCCCTGGGAGGGGCTGGGGGCAGCGACTTGCTCTTGTTAAGGGTGCAACTGAGGAAGCAGAGGGCCAGGGCTCTGGGAAGGAGGGAAACCAGGGACGAGGCGGGGCTTCTCGTTTTCCTACTTCCTCTGTCTTTTCATCCAATATCTTTTGTGCAATTTTGTCCTCACTCTCCAGTTTCAGATGGAGGTTGAGGACAGCCCTGTGCTAAGTGAGGCTTCAGCCCAGAGGCCGCTGGCCCAGTGCACGGGGGTGACCTGCACCCTGGAGCAGACATGGCCAGGATGTCCTAGTCTAACGGGAAGCATGCGGTTCTGTCTCTGGTGGGCTCTCCTCTCAAATGAGTGTGGTGTCTGCCATCTTCTGGCGGAGCTTGGTACTGCCGGCCCCCACCCCACACCTCCTCCCTGCGGCTCCTGAAGGCCTCTGCTCTCTGGGTGGTGGTGGGTAAGGGTCGCTCAGAGCCTGGCCAATAAGCGCTCATTGCCGCCAGCTCCCTGCCTCTGGGAAAAGAAGCTTCTGGAGAAGGCGGCTGTGAGCTCCAGGGCCTTATGAAGGTTGTCCTTGTTTGTGCCAGGAGGGTGGCCGTTTGTGAGGGAGAGGGGTCCATGCCGAGCGGGTGGTGAGTGAGGAGGTGACCCACAGAGAGGATGAGCCAGGGTGGGGAGTGAGTGGGGACAGCCTGGGTCTGAGATTCTCAGATCTCAGAGCAAGCCGACTCTCATCCAGAGTGGTCCATCGTGGCCTTGGCGGGGAAAGGTGTCAGGTCAGAATTTAAGGTCACCTTGGCACATGGGGACTCACGTTGGAGCTTAGGATCTCCTGAGTGGGGACCAGGGTCCCCGCATCAAATCCGGCCATTGTGGCTGAGCTTCAGACTGGCGAGGGTGTGAACTCTGCTGGTAAGTCTGGGACCCTCAGAGTCCAACCTTCGATTTGGCACTTGTCTCTGGCTTACAAGAGACAGGACGTTAGTATCAATATTTGAAGTCAGTCCGAGAAGCTCTTTGGTTCTCTGAACTTGGGCCAGGCTTGTCAGGTCTCAGCCCCACATCTTTTCTTTCACAAGCTCTTAAGTGGCACCCGGAGCACAGCGCGCACCCCAGAGTGTTCCCTGGCCACAGCCACCTCATGTTGCAAAGCCAGCCGCCCATCAGTGGTCCTTCTTCACAGGCAAACCTTAGTGACCCTGGAAGTAAATGCCTGGCATCACACACGCTGGGTGGGGCCCCACTGTGCTTTGCACTCACGATGAGGCCACTCTAGACTCGAAGTCTGACCAGGATGGTTAACCAGTACCCTGGTCTTGATGCGCAGGGACGTTTTGGTTCCTGCAAACAGTTCTGGCACCAAAGGCCAAGTTCACTGTCTGGGGTTCATCACAGAAACAGAACATATTTGAGATAATTTAAGGGGGGTAGTTTTACAAAGAGAATTTGGTGCCTCCAGAATAATCTGAAAGGCTGTTGGAATGAACGTCAGGGAACAGCACCTTTGGAACTGGGGATGCCAAAAAGTGACAGAAATTGCTAGAATCACCGTGATGACTGTAATCGTCCTCAGCACAAGAGCCCATGGTTCTCAGGAGGAGCTGACGAAGCCCAGGTCTGCTCTGTGCCTGCTCCTGTGCCCATCCTCACAGCTGTACCTGGCGGGTGGCGGTTTCTCCTTGTATTTACCTGCCAGGGGTCGCATGCACAGCTCCCGCTGGGGGGCTCTAAACTGGGGCCGCTGGCGGTAGGATCTGGGAAATGCAGTTCCCCGACTTGAAGCCGTGGCTTCCCTGGTGGCTCAGGTGGTAAAGAATCTGCATGCTAATACAGGATACCTGAGTTCAATTCCTGGGTTGGGAAGATCCCTGGAGAAGGGAATGGCAACCCACTCTGGTATTCTTGCCTGGAGGATCCTGTGGACAGAGGAGCCTGGCAGGGTACAGTCCATAGAGTCACAAAGAGTCGGACATGACTGAGCGACTGACACTTTCATTTTCACTTTCAACTTGCAGCCTGTGCAATAGCGGGGCAAGCTGAGGACATCAGGGGCCAAAGCGCAGTACTGGACACACACTTAAATACTGACAATAGTATAGTTACTTCCTTCAGATGGCTGTTGAGAAGGTGAAATTAACACAGAGTGTGCACATGGTAAACCCTCGATAATTGCTCGTTTACAAAAGATTGTCCCAAAGTCAGAATGGCTCCCCATTTTCCTTTCTAACCCTTGTAAGGAAACTGCCTGCATCTGAGCTGTGGGGTCCAAACCTCAAGCCTTGGTGAGGCCCCTTCCATTAATCCTGCACCTGCCCGGCATCTGATCCTCTGTTGGCCTCATTCTGGCTCAGAGGACTGGCAGGAGATCCAGCAGAAAGGTGAAGGCTCTCAGGGAAGAGTGGATCAGTGACTCATGCATGCTTACTAAGCTGCTTCAGTTCAGTTCAGTTCAGTCGCTCAGTCGTGTCCGACTCTTAGCGACTCCATGAATTGCAGCACGCCCCGCCTCCCTGTCCATCACCAACTCCCGGAGTTCACTCAGACTCATGTCCATCAAGACAGTGATGCCATCCAGCCATCTCATCCTCTGTTGTCCCCTTCTCCTCCTGCCCCCNGCTCAAGATAACCCAGCGGGGAAGTGGCCGAGCGCAGGCCCCAAGCACCACGGCTCACCACCCCGGCCCGTGGCCACGTGTCCGCCCCTCCCGTCCCGACCCCGCCCCTTCTCCTCCCCAGGATCCCCAGCTTCTGGTCCTGATGGCGCCTTTCTCTCCACAGGTTCTGTCGGAGCATGGTTTCGGCCTGATCACCACGGACATCCGGGAGGGACAGACCTTTTACTATGCGGAAGATTACCACCAGCAGTACCTGAGCAAGAACCCCGACGGGTACTGCGGCCTCGGGGGCACCGGAGTGTCTTGTCCCCTGGGTATTAAAAAGTAATTTCTCCCCACGTGGTCAGCCCTCGAGGTCACAGCAAAAATGCTTCCAACAAATCGGGGAGTTCTTTTGTGTTTCACGCCAGGGATTTTTTGTAGTGCACAAAGGCATTCATAAAAATCTGGTTTATTAAGGGGTAATTTACATGAAGTGCCATGGCAAGTTGATAACATGGAATTTATTTTCTAATAAGTTATGGTGGGAAGAGCCTGCGGTGAAAATTTTTAGATCATTTGATATCTGAATGAGGATAATGACTAATCAGTGTTCACCTTTTTTGTGCTGGGTGCCTGCCCTGGACGTCAGGGAACCAAGCTGGGAGAATATGTGTTGGGAGGGGAGAGGTCAGGGCTTCCTTCACCTCAGCCGGCCCCTCTCAAACGCCCTCCTACCCGTCAGCGCCTTAAAATTTGCAGATGTTTATAGCCTCAATGAATCGTTCACTGAAATACTTGCTCAGTTGATGCTCTACATGTATAAGGGCTTTCTCTCTCTTTTTCGCCCTCCTCATGGCAGGGAAAAGCTGTGAGTTAGCTTGATAAATTTTAACGCCTTGCTCACAGCCATGACATATGCTTGTTCTAATAAAGGTCTGCTAAATACAAACTGATGTCTCATCTGTCCTTTGCTTGTTTAGGTAGGCTACTTCTAAGTGTTCTAAGATAAACGTTAGAGCTCTCAAAGGCTAAGTATCATTCTCCCCCGAATGGGAAATCTGATCGCAATCTTTAGAAAACGTGTACAACTGTAGCTCCTTGCAGCTTTCGTAATAAAAGCTGTTTTCCATCCGCCTATTACAGTCATCACATCAGGGGCTAGTCCACGCAGAGAATGGATGCACGGAATCCCTGCCCTTGAGAGTCTCTGGGGTCAGGAGGTGGATGAAGAAATATAACACGGTTCCCCCTGGATAGAACCCGGAAGACCAGGAAGTATACGTGGCCCAAGGCAGGGAAGTTTGTGGTGTTTGAGGACAAAGAAGCCAATGGGACTCAATGGTTGTGAATGAGGATGCTCTTAGGGAGAAGTATCCCAGAGAGACAGGAAAAGCCAGACCATGCTGAGTCTCCTGAAGACATGTTAATAAGACTGAAAAATTGTACTCTAATTTTTCCTTCCTCTACCCGCTTTCCCCTTTGGTAACCATAAATTTGTTTTCTATGTCTGCAAGTCCGTTTCTATTTTGTAAATAAGTTCATTTAGACTCCACATACCAGTGATATCATATGGTATTTGTCTTTCTCTTTCTGATTTACGTTAATCTCCAGGTCCATCCGTGTTGCGGCAAATAACATGATTTCCTGCTTTCTTGTGGCTCAGTGATATTCTGTTGTGCACGCAGGTACCGAATCCTCTGTGGCCATTCGTCTGTCAGTGGACATTTAGGTTGCTTCCATGTCTTGGCTATTGTAAATAGTGCGGTTATAGACATACAGGTGCATATGTCTTTTTGAATTTAGAGATTTCTCCAGATATGTGCCCAGGAGTGGGATTACTGGGCCATGTGGTCACTCTGTGTTTAATTTTCTTAAGGAACTTCCATAATATTCTCCATAGTGGCTTCACCAATTTAATTCCCACCAACAATGTGGGAGAGTTCCCTTTTCTCCACACCCTCTCCAGCATTTGTTATTTGTAAACATTTTAATAATGGCCATTCCGACTGGTTAAAACCAATTCCTCACTGTAGTTCTGATTTGCATTTCTCTACTAAAGAGTGATGTTGAACATCTTTTCATGTGCCTGTTGGCCATCTGTATGTCATCTTTGAAGAAATATCTATTTAGGTCTTCTACCCATGATTGGACTGACAAGGGCTTAATTTCCAAATAGCTCATGAAACTCAATAACAAAAAAGCAAACAACCCAGTGAGCTGTGTGTTTCTCTTCCACCTCATCTCTAGGACATTTCTGCGTCAGTGACGCGCTGATCCTAAATCTCAGCATTGTTACTCGTGGTCTCTGAGAGCCAGAAGCAGCATTTACTGGGGCTCTGAACCAAGTGGAGACAAAGGAAGGTAAAGGGCAGGGACCTTTCTGGAGACCAAGTCCATAGGTCTCAGGGATGAGCTACGAGCAAAGGAAGCATGGAGTTGAAAAGTTTCTCCACGCAGGAGCAAAAGAAATGGAAAATGAAAGAAGCTGTAGAAGAGACATGATTGTGAGAGAGAAAAAGAACAGGCTTCCTATTTCAGAGATCCTTGGACCACTCTCCATGAAAAAATGCTCCATCCAAACTCTTGGAGAGGGCTCAGGGTCAAGTTGGTAATCTGCCTCCAACTCCCAAGGGGAGCCACAGGCCTCTGAGTGGGTCCCAGTTGTATTTTAAGCACTGCTATAGGTAGATGATCGGGGCTTCCCAGGTGGTGCAAAGAATCCCCCTGCCAATGCAGGAGACGCAGGGAACGCGAGTTTGATCCCTGGGTCAGGAAGATGCCCTGGAGGAGGAAATGGCAACTGGCTCCCGTATTCTTGCCTGAAAAATTCCATGGAGAGAGGAGCCTGGTGGGCTACAGTCCATGGGGTCACAAAGAGCCAGACACGACTGAGCATCTGAGCATGAACACACACATATAGGTATCTGATTATTTCAGGCACGGCTAATTGTTTATCAGAATCCCTCCTGGCAACCTACAGCCCACCCTTGAACTTGCTTCAAAGGCTGAGAAGGACACTTGGTTTTGAGCCAATGCAGTGTTTAATCACGGGGATAATAGAAACATCAGAAAATACAGCACCAAGATGGCCCAGGGTGATAGAAGCAAACTGCACCCAGAGTCTGGCTCATGCTTGTAGGGCCTTTTGGACAGCTTGGTCTTCATCTCAATCCATGACAGGTAACTAGACACCTGCGTGTACACTCCAGGCTGTTTCTTCTGGCCGCAGCCCACTCCCCAGCTGACAATGCCCAGCTGGTACCATTTGCTTTTCCTGGTTTTTTTCTGGCAAACCAGAGGCCCCCCACTGTCACCCTAGGAGAGAAAAGTTGTTTGGACGTGGAAGGTGTGGCAGCAGGTCGCTCTTACAGCCTATCGAGGGGTGGGCATCTGGCACAAAGCACACGGTGTCACTGGATGGGTGGATGTTTTTAATTTTGGTTTGACTCTCCAACCATGACAATGCTCCCAGCTTTTCAACTCTCAGAAAAGGGAGCAAGCCATTTAGTCAAAAGCAATGGCAATGAATGACAATTTGGTCAAAAAAGTAAATATCCACCATCATCATCCAGTCACATGCATTCATTTTGATGTACCAAGGAGTGGTTTCCAAATTTGTTTTGCCTCTAAGCACCTTTTGGTTTTTCAGAATTCTTCCAGTTTCCCCAGGAAAAGCTTCATTTTGCTCTGAGTTTTTCACAATAGCAAAAATGCAAAACCCAAACCAAAAACCCATTATGCTTTACCATAGGTCATTGGTTGATGACAGTATATTCAGAAGGCGGAAAGTACAAAAATCATATCAAAATGTTAGATTGTGGCTTAAAACATCAAATTTTCAACAATTTACCAATCTTAAAGCATCATGAGAGATTGTCCAAAAAAGCCCAGGTGGAACAGACATCATTGACATGAAAATGAAGGAACACACCAACTTTCCTGCCCCCAAAGCTTTTGGACCATTTTACAATTTCTATTAATCATGCATCTTGACAAAAAATCAGAAAACTGAGATATGGAAAAAGAACACTCCTAATAATATTAATAAGTAAATTTATATATAAGAATGGACACAATTGTGTATGAAAGGTAAGATATAGTTAATACTTTGACAGTGATTTCCCTGGGAGTGAAAAGCAGAACAGTTATAAACAATTATAAAAGGCGAACTTCCTCTTCACTGCGCACCTTTCTCTACCCCTGGCATTTTCTTTATGTGTGCTCAAATAAATAAGTGAAATAAACAACACTGGTAATTGCAGCCATGCAGAGGCAGCTCCTTAGTCCAGTGTAACTTTCTGCATCCTCCTGTCTGCAAATACACAGACACGTCATTATTATTTTACAGAAATAGGATCCAGCAGCACATAGCATCTCTTACAAAGATTTATTGTTGAGAATACTAAGTGACACACAGGGAAGTCAAGAAGAATTACCATTTTAACGACATGCCAAAAATCGAAATACAAAACAAACTATGCCCCCCCAGAAGTATATGGGTTTGAGTTTTTAAAACCTGATTGTTTTTGTGAACAAATTGCTGTGCCCATCAACTTAATTTGAACTAAACTGTCCTTTACCTAATTCTTTGAAGTCATTGGAAATTCCCATGATCGCTGTGGAAAATGAAGACTAATACTCACTTCTCTAGGGATAAAGGGGGTCTAAGTGAAAGATGTATGTGTGGGAAGTCACTTCATTCGTGTCTGACTCTGTGTGACCCCATGGACTGTAGCCTGCCAGGCTCCTCTGTCCATGGGATTCTCCAGGCAAGAATACTGGAGTGGGGTGCCATTTCCTTCTCCAGGGGATCTTCCCAACCCAGGGATCAAAGCCATGTCTCAGGTTTCCTGCATTGGCAGGTGAGTTCTTCACCACCAGCGCCACCTGGGAAGCTGAAAGATGTAGTTAATAACTTAAATTTCTGGAGCCAAACAGACCTTGATTCATACCCCAGGGTGAATACTTATTGGAGAGAATGTGAACTTTTCCTTCAGTGTTTTGAGGCTCATTTTTATGCTGGTGATCATCGTACCTCTCCCATGGGACCGCTGTGTGAAGGGAAGGAAGTGGCCCCTGTAAAACACACCTGGCTGTGATGTATGGCAAGCCTCACTCACTAGTAGCTCCCAGCATCTTTGTGGCGGTTGAATCTTTGTGGAGCTGCTGCACTTTGGAGCCCCATTTCTATTGGAACCCCAAAGATGGCTCTTCCCCCTGACATCATCATGCCTTGGTTAGAACTCAGAGTCTGTCATTTACCTCCCTGGTGTGTCCTCTGCAAGGCTGTCAGCTTTCCTGGCCTTCCTTTTCCCATCTGAAAGAGGCCTGCTTTCCAGGGCTATTCACAACCCTTAGGTGTAGTTGTGGAAGTACCCTGTGTGCTGTTGAGCACTGAGCAGATATAAGACAGGGTGATGGAGAAGACGGTATTTGTATTGTCTCCCATGACCCTCCTCTGCTCTCTGCGTTTCTAAATGCTTTTGTACATGACTGGCTTTATCTTCACAATAGTCCTAAGAAGACTCTTGTGCATGCTAAGTCACTTCAGTCCTGTCCGACTCTGTGATCCTATGGACCATAGTCCGCCAGGCTCCTCTGCCCATGGGATTCTCCAGGCAAGAATACTGGAATTGGTTGCCGTGCCCTCCTCCAGGGCATCTTCCCCACCCAGAGATCAAACCTGTGTCTCTTACATCCCCTGCATTGGCAGGCAAGTTCTTTACCACTAGCGCCACCTGGAAAGTTCTCAAAAGACCCCTAAGTAAGTAAAAAGTAAAAAGTTGCTCAGTCTTGTCCGCCTCTTTGCGACCCCATGGACTGTAGCCTACCAGGCTCCTCCGTCCATGGGATTCTCCAGGCAAGGATACTAGAGTGGGTTGCCATTTCCTTCTCCAAGGGAGAAGTTTCTAGCAGTCTGTTAAAGAAAGAAAGGAATGTCTCAAAAATCAGAGAATGGCACCAGGCCCCTCACCCACAAGATGTATTTAGAGATAATCTTTGCACCAGGCGAGTCATCTCGGGCCATAAAATGATTGATTTGAATCTTGTAGAAAGGCAGATTCAGTTCAGTTCAGTCGTGATGTCCCATTTTACAGACGGAGAAATCTGAAAAGGCACAGGCGAGGGGAGCCCCGGCAGGGAGTGGAGGAGCCCGGAGGGAAGCTTAGGCAGTCTGCGGCCCTAACCACTACCCCGCACACCCCCCATCTGGTCACGGAGCAGCCCTCCCAAATTCTTGTCCACCCAGAACCTCAGGATTTGACCTTATTTGGAAATAGAATCTGTGTGTATGTAATTAGTTCCTTTAAGATGAAGTCCCACTGGATTAGTGTGGGCCCTAATCCAACAACTGGCAATCCTATAAGAAGAGAAATCAGAGGAGACACATGGGGGAGGAAGGCCACCTTCTTATCTGTAGCAGGCTGTCAGTGTCCACCCAAAAGATATGTCCTAACCCCTTGTACACTGTGACCTTGTTTGGAAATGGAGTCTTTACAGGTCTAATTAAGGATCTTTAGGGAAGATTACTCTGGAATCAGGGTGAGCTCTAAACCCAACGAGTGGTGTCCTTATAAGAAAAAAGAAAATTTAAGAGCGACACAAAAGGCATTTTAAGACAGAGGCAGAGACTGGAATAATGCACCTATATCATTGAAGACGGATGCGGAGAGCCGAAGGATGCGCCTGCAGGTTAAGGGAAACCCAGGGATGCCTGCAACCACCTGAAACCAGGAAAGGCAAAGAAGGGTCCTCCTCAGACCCTCGAGAGGGAGCAGAGCCCAGCCAATGCCCTGATTTGGGACTTCTGGTATCTGTGAGAGGAACACGCTTCTGCTGTTTCAATCCATCTCCAACTCAGAGGAGAGGGAAGCCAGGTATCCCGCCCTGTCGACCAGCTTTCTGGGGCAGCCTCTCTCCCAGCTTTACCTGGCAGGCATCCTTCCCACCTTCAAGGTCCCCGGCACACAGCATGCTCTTGGTGAGTAGAGGCATCAGCTCAAAGCAGGTTTCCCACTTGATCAGCTGGATATTGACTTTCTGGAGCCCTGTCTCTGTACTCCGCTTAGGAACTGACCCATAAAAGAAGAGATGGAGAAAGGACCCTGAGCACTGCATGGTCCCTTTGGTGGACCCACCCACATCGTGTCTTTGCACCTCCACTACACGGAACCGCTCTGTGGCCCAGGGAACAACCCAGGTTTGGACTGGCTGAGGAGGGAGTAGGAGGGTTATCTGGGACACTCCTGAACCCACTCTCTGTGAATCAAGAGCTCCAAGGACCGGGTTTCTATTGATTTCAGCCTCAGTGAGCCATCTTCTGGTCCTGCCAAGGGTGCCAGGTTCCAGCTAGGATCCGAAAAAGGTGTTTGATTCAGATCCATGAGGATGTAAAGAGAACCCACAGTGACAAATTCTGTCCTGGGACCCATGGCCCAAAAAGATGGACTTCGCGCCAGGGCCCCTGAGGTCACTGCCTCTGCACCCAAGCTGAGCCCATCTCCTAGAATGTCCACGCTCAAAGACGGGCATGTTTTCCTCTTTGTATGCTGCTGAGCCCCTGGAGCCTACAACACTGCCTGGATCCTAGAGGAGTTTCGATGAAAATGAGGTGAATGAAGCATGAGGGACCCTACAGGAAGAAGATGGCCTTTTTTTTTTTTTTTTCTTTTCTGAAGCTATTGAAAGGCTTCTAAGGGCAATTCCCTAGAAGGAATCTAACCTAGCCCTGAGCTCTGGGGCCATGTGGGGATCCATGTGGAGCCATTCGGGTGCCTCCTTGCAAGGACAGCACCAAGGGGAATCTGTTTTTCCTTTCCCTGATGATAATGGGGAAGGTCGCATTAACCAAGAAGGAAAACAAAAGGACACCACGGTGTGGGTCGGCTGAACTGAGCAGCAGGAGTTGACTCTAGAAGGACGACTTTATATTCGATGACTCTCCTCTACCTTGGCCTGGATCTGTGGTTTGCGATTTTAGCCACAGGGGAGAAGAACTGGTTCCATCAGCTGCGACAGAGTTGCCCTGGCTGATCTCAGCGTGTTCTTCCCAGAGCCCAGCCCCCGCCTATTGGGATGTCCCTCCAAATTCCTCCAGATCGCCCTTAGGACACCGAATATGTTTGCCTGGGGTTTTCCCTGAGGCCCTATTTGGGGTTCCTGTCTCACAATATGGACCTGAAACTTGCTACCGGTACCCAGAAAGGATGGCTCCCATGCAGACCAAGAAGGTTCATGGTGGGACCTTAACTGAGAATCAGAAGTGCCCAGGACCACCAAACAGACCTCCGAAGGCCAGCAGAGCCTCCAGAGTCTGCTTCTCATTGCAAACCTCAGCCAGGGTGCCACCCCCACCCCGGGGTGGGCCACAGTCACTCACCAGTAGTGCCCCACCCGCTCACCCAGCAGTTCCTCCATCTTTCTATGTCAGTGACCTCTGAAAGGCAGATGGGCACCTTCCTGACACCCAGTCTCAGAGGGGATTTGAGCAACAGCAAAGCGATGTCATTAAAGTAGAACCAACTGTCAAAATAATTGTGAATAATTAGCTTGTCCACTTTTATCTTCGTCAAGTTCTGGCTGTCAAGATTTTCTTCGCCATGTGTCACCTCCAAGGTAGATCTTATTCCAAAAATAAAGGAAAGAGGGAAAAGGTAAGTGGTGGGAAGATGAAAAGTGAGTCTTAGGAGAAAATAGCTGCCTCACCTCCCCCATCTGAGACTGTGATCCTGGGCACAGTGGGGGCAGCTAGGACTCTGCACTTGGCTTGTAGCCAAGGAGAAGCAGCCAGACCTGACTGCTCTGCCCTGCCTTCTGGCCAACCAGCTCGACTTGGGCAAAATTCACCTGTAGATTTCATCAACAAATGTCTGGGAAGCCGTACTATGCATAAGTCAGGGGGTTCCAACCTCTGGGATCGAGTGTCTGATGATCTGAGATGGAACTGATGTATTAATAATAGAAATAAAGTGCACAGTCAATGTGATGCACTTGAATCATCCCCAAAGCACCCCCTCTCCCGGCCCGTGGAAAACTGTCTTCTCTGAAACTTGGTCCCTGGTGCCAAGAAGTTGGGAGACAGCTGGCATAAGTAATTGAGGGACTTGACCTTGATTTGCAAGAAAAGCTGGACTGGCTGTATTACAGACAAATGAGAAGTTTTGCAAAAATACTATTTTGTGGACGAGGGCTCAGACAATGCCTTCTGCCATCCAGCCAGGCCTGGTGCCCTACCCTCAAGGCCTAATGCTTCTAGGATTCCCCAGTTCCATGACCACTGTCAGCCCAGTGCTGAGGAAAGGACTCCCCACAGGGCTACATGGACTTAGCACAATGCTGTTCCTTTCCTCAGCTAAGGAACATTTGCTCTGCAGTGTAGAACCCACACAACAAGCTGGGCAGTGTCCTGGGAGAACAGCTTCTTTCTACCTGCAAAGCATCATATTTAACCATGCAGGTATCTACCTCCTTGTATTTTCTTTTATGCCTGATGAATGTGAATAATAGGCATGTAGGGGCAAAATAATGTTAAAAATATAAATAATGTAAAGTATAAAAATAATATAAACATTAAAATAAATTAAATATAAATTAAATTTTAATATAATTAAAATAAATTATAATTATAAAAATAAAATGATTAAATATATACAAATATAATTAAAATATATAAAATTAAATAATATAAAATAAATAAATAATATAAAAAGATAGTAGGCATGTAGTGTCAAAAGGCTTCCCTGGTAGCTCACCTGGTAAAGAATCCTCCTGCAATGCAGGAGNGGCAAAATAATGTTAAAAATATAAATAATGTAAAGTATAAAAATAATATAAACATTAAAATAAATTAAATATAAATTAAATTTTAATATAATTAAAATAAATTATAATTATAAAAATAAAATGATTAAATATATACAAATATAATTAAAATATATAAAATTAAATAATATAAAATAAATAAATAATATAAAAAGATAGTAGGCATGTAGTGTCAAAAGGCTTCCCTGGTAGCTCACCTGGTAAAGAATCCTCCTGCAATGCAGGAGACCCTGGTTTGATTCCTGGGTTGGGAAGATTTCCCCTAGAGAAGGGATAGGCTACCCACTCTAGTATTCTTGGACTTCCCTGGTGGCTCAGATGGCAAAGAATCTGCCTGCAATGCCAGAGACCTGGGTTTGATCCCTGGGTTGTGACNACCTGGTAAAGAATCCTCCTGCAATGCAGGAGACCCTGGTTTGATTCCTGGGTTGGGAAGATTTCCCCTAGAGAAGGGATAGGCTACCCACTCTAGTATTCTTGGACTTCCCTGGTGGCTCAGATGGCAAAGAATCTGCCTGCAATGCCAGAGACCTGGGTTTGATCCCTGGGTTGTGACGATGCCCTGGAGGAGGGCATGGCAACCCACTCCAGTGTTCTTGCCTGGAGAATCCCATGGACAGAGGAGCCTGGCAGGCTACAGTCCATGGGGTCACACAGAGTTGGACACGACTGAGCGACTAAGCACAGTGCCCAGCACAGAGGCAAATATGGGTTTCTCTGGTGGCTCAGTGGTAAAGAATCCACCTGCCAGTTGCAGGAGACTCAGGTTTGATCCATGGGTGAGGAAGATCCCCTGGAGGAGGAAATGGAAACCCTTTCCAGTGTTCTTGCCTGGGCAATCCCAAGGACAGAGGAGCCTGGCGGGCTACAGTCCATGGGGTCGACACACAAAGGGTCAGACACAACCGAGAGACTAAACAACAACACAGGGCAAATATTCTACTCCGTTGAATACTCTACTTCTAACTGCAACACTTACTCATTTTCGCTTTTGAAGCAATGGGCTGCGGTCAGAATCCACCACTCACTGAGGATCGATCCTCCACAGAGATGACTCCCGTTTTCAAGGATACGAATCTGCCAGGGGAAATCTCTGATGTTTGCAGGCACGCCACCTATGATTCCCAAAATTTCAGACTTCTCAGAAGTGTTCATTCTTTGGCCACATTTCACTAAGAGGAGGAAGAAGGAAGAGGGAGGAGAGACCCAGGTCACACAGTGGAATATAACAAATGGCAGAATTTGTATACTTGTGTAAGACTTTTTCATGCCGCCATATGCCCTTTGCCCCTTGATAATGGATCTGAGCAAGTCTGATGCCACATGTTTAGGAAAACCATGCAGAAATCTGAAGGTCCAGCTTCTCATTTTATATTAATGTAAAACATAACGTTTTATTCTGAGTCTTATATGTAAACATTGACACAAACTTTAGCTTCCTCATTCTGCATTTTTGTTTAAGAGGTATGTGATTTTAAGTCCATTGTCCATCGATGGACGTGAGTCTGAGTGAACTCTGGGAGTTGGTGATGGACAGGGAGACCTGGCGCACTGCGATTCATGGGGTCACAAAGAGTCAGACACGACTGAGCGACTGAATTGAACTGAACTGAACTGATTTTAAGTACCACAGTTTAAGTGCAGCCGTCAGTGGTCATGCAAATTGAAATGTGAATGTATTTACACAAAAAATCTTGTGCGAGTACAAAAGTTCTATATTTTTGCATGCTCCATGGCTCAACTTTGTGGAAAATGAGAGTTGGGACTGGCTTGGAAAATAGGAGACACTCGTTTGTGAATTTTAGGAGAGTCCCTTGGAGAATGAGATGGCAACTCACTCCGGTATTCTTGCCTGGAGAATTCCATGGACCGAGAAGCCTGGCGGGCTACAGTCCACGGGGTCACAAAGAGTCAGACACGACTGAGTGACTGATACATACACATACATTCTGGGATCCTAAGGGGTCTCTATAATCTACAGATAGAGAACTGAATGACGCCTTGGGTCAGCCAGCACCACAGAGCAAAACTCCTGGTGGGGGAATCTGGAGATCTTCCCTTGCAAATCCCACTGGAATGAAATTACTGCAGACTCTAGATGTTTTCCCAGGTGACTAATTGATCCAGATCCAGAAATGTGACCAAACAGATTAAGATAGGGAGGTCTCATCTTAGGTTTTTCTGTATTTTTTCTTTGCCTGCACCATCAGGATGTCTCAGAAGATCTTTTTTCCCCAAAAAGACCCTTTCAGTATATGTCACCCTGAGAAAGAGACCACTCAAGTCTTCCAGATTTTGGTATGGAAAGTTCCTACCTGGCAGGGAACCTGTGGAGAGGGAAAGAAGTAGGGTTTGAAGTCAGAAGTTCTGAGTTGGCCCCACTGTGTGCTAGCTGTGTATCTCAGAGCCACTGATCCTCTCGTTTTCAACACAAAGATAAGTATTAATACAATCTGCTGCCTATTTTTTCATGTCACATCAATTTAAAGGGATGACATCTGGTTTCATTCAAGTCTGGACCAGGGAGTCTGAGTTGAGCCCAAGACTCTTGGTTCAATCTGGGGTTGTCTCTGCAATGTTTCCTTGGGAGGATGTCCTTGCTGGTCATCTTCCCACATCAGTGGCCGTTCCTTCTCATAGTGTTTCCCTGAATCCACCTCCTCTTCCAAAACTCAAGGCTGAATCCTCAGACCACTTCATTCCCTGTGTATTTTGGCTGAAATGCCAAAAGCCCAGCCCAGCCCAAGTTCAAGCATCACCACTATACAGACTCAAAGCTCTCATGCTTACCCTCAGGCCTCTCCACTGAGCTCCCACTCTTTAACAATTGCCCTATTCCATAGTTCATAAGAACATCTAAGAGGAGCCTGAAATTAAAGCAGCCCAAACTGAGCCGTCTACTTGCCTAACCTCACTTCTTTGTCTTTCTCATGAGCCTGGCACAGTTCTACGGATGGTACCCCACCCTTCTGTTTGCTTAGGCAAGATCAGGCTGGAGTTATCCCTGAGTTATCTCTTTCTCTTACTCCCCAGCGACCAGTTCCATCGACATTACCAAACAATGTGGAAACGGAAGCCAGCCACTCCTCGCGTCCCTCTGGCTGTACACCCAGCCTGGCCATTGTGCTGTCCTGCTCACTAATGCCTCCCCGCACTGCCACGCTTGCCCCCCCCCCCAGTCTATCCTCTGGGCAGCCAGAAGGTCTTTCTCTAGCACATCTCATTTTCACTCTCCCAGTTAGACCCTCTGATGGCTTCCCATTGTCACCGGAACAAAATCCCCAAGTCCTCACTGTGCCTTTGTGAGCCCATCTTTCTCCAGCACCCCTCCCCATTCACTCTGCTCAACTAAACCGGCCTGTCTGCCTCTAAAACACAGTGGACTCATTCACAGCTCAGGACCTTTGCACTTGCTGTCATTTCTGCTTGGAAATAGGTGTCCTCCTAGGATGGGTCTCCACCCAAGCCTTGTCGTCCCAGGAAGGCTTTCCATGACTGCCTCCTAGGGGCAGTCTCAGCACTCCCCTGCATATCTCCCATCACATCAGCCTGCTTTATATGTTTCATACCATTTAACAGGAACCAGAATTAACGTATATTTACTCATTTCTAAGTTTAATACTTCCCTCCAGACACTAGATGGTAAAACTCCTTAAGGGTAGGAATTGAAAATGTCATTCTCTGCTATAAAACATCTCTCTGCTGGACCTCCCTGCTTGCCCGGTGGTTAAGCCTCTTTGCTTCCAAAGAGTTTGGAAGCAAAAAGCAAACTCTTGATGGGTTTGATCCCTGGTCAGGGAACCAAGATCACACGACACACCCAAAACAAAGACAAAACCAAAAGACATCTCTCTCCTAAAACAGCTCCCACGTTGCTGTATACCACAGGGAGCTCAGCCTGGTGCTCTGTGGCCACCTAGAGGGGTGGGATGGGGGTGGGAGGGAGGTTCAAGAGGGAGGGCACGTTGTACACTTAAGGCGGATTCCGTTTGTTGTATGGCAGAAACCAACACAACATTGTAAAGCAATTATCCTCCAATTTTAAAAAATAAACAGCTCCCAGCATGTAACAGAGGTTTGCTATCTGTCAACCAACAAATTGAAAATATAACACGAGTCTGCCTAGGTTCTCCGGACCCAGGAAGATGAATCCAGAGTAGGTATTAAGACACTGCCTTCATTATAGCTTATATTATTTACGTTTTGCTTTAGACCAATTAGGCTCCACATGATCCTTCAGAATGTTTTCAAAGAGAAAACAGCAGAGAAATTCTTTATCAAGGATCACACGGGGCCTTAAGGCTGCAGGACAGGGCTAGTTAGCATCTTCAGATGGACAGCTGGTTACCCTTCTCAAGGGGTTTACTTACATTGGCCATTCACTCTGGAAAACTGGTACCTAACACAGATGTTACACACACCAGGCTTCTCCACAGTTGGGGGTACGTGGGGAGCAATGATCTGCAAGTCTGGTCCAGGGGCCCTGGCATCTGATTCACTGGAGGGGCAGTTCCACGGATCCCACCCAGAACTACAGAATCTGTATCCTAGAACCTGATCCTCTGAACAAGCTCCCAGGTGATACACCTGATCGCAAAGGACGAGAGCCCTGGAGAGGCACAGACTACGAGCACCAGCAGAGACCTACGTTCCAGGCTGCTGTGTGGCCAGCGCAGCAGCAGGGCAACCAGCAGCAGGAGCACGGCTCTTCCGTCCCTCCATCCTGTCATTGGCCCTGCCGTTGACTCAAGCCCATGGAGAGGCTTCAGGTAGGACTGCTCGTGTGCCGTGCAGAGGGACCCCTCAGGGCCTCGCTGTCTGTGCCTACACTCTTACAGCTCAGCCTGCTGCCCAGGTCACAATAGGGCACTGGGTGGAGCCAGCACAGTCCAGACAAGACAGCCAGGAGGCATCCTGGACTGGAAGCTGATGAGTCCACGAGCCAGTCCTCTGGGATGCAGAGGGCAGCAGAGTGGAAGGACTCCACACCAGCTAGTCTCCTGTAAATCGAGGCACCTCAGATTCACTGATGCAGCAGGAAAAAAGAGAGCTGAAGGTTTTCTTCAGAAGGGACCCAAGACTGCTGATCCTAACACATCAGGTGTCACTGTGGAGCGAGCATAGACTCAGAGGTCTACATTAGAATTCATCAACCTAACTCAAATCTTTTCTCTGCCAGGAGGGGGCCTGAAATGGGAGACACAGCCTCTTATCTCTGTTCTTTGGAAAACAGCATGAATTAGGGCTCAGCAGAGAGAAATATTTCGTTGCAGCCCTAAGTGTTTGCAAACTTCAGGGCCCTGGAGGGCACATGTTCATATACGGTGGAACAGGGCATAAATAAAGGATTCCAGGGTCACCTGGCTTACCTACGTGTCTTCCATAGTTGGCCCTAAACTTCCGAACAGAACACAGCATGTGCACGATCGTCATTCAGATCCCCAAGAATTCCCAATATCCCAGCACATGTATGCACGCATTCACATTTTTATCAAAACACCATTGCAGGAAGACACATGTTCACACTAAGACATGTGTGGTGTGGTACGCAATGCTTATGGTGTCTTTATAAATACTTACTGAAAACTAGCACCCTACATGGGTTTCCCTGGTGGCTTAGTGGTTAAGAATCCACATGTAAATGCAGGAGACGCTGGTTCGATCCCTGGGTCTGGAAGATCCCCTGGAGAAGGAAACGGCAACCCACTCCAGTATATTTGCCTGGAGAATACCATGGACAGAGGAGCCTGGTGGGCAATAGTCCATACGGTCACAAAACAACCAGACACGACTGTTTAAAACAGCACCCTACCTGTCTATTGCTGACAACAGCAATAGCCCTGAATAATGAAAAGGAACAGGCCCCTGACAACAGGAACCTCAAAGACCTTCCGCTGAGTTGAAGAGGCTGGCTAGCTACTACCTTGCATATGCTGCACAGACAGGCAGAGAGGGCACACCAACTGTCCCCAGAGGCTGAGATTTGGGGCAGAGGGTGGGTTCCCAGGGGCACCGGAGAACTTTCTGGGGTGGTGGAAAGTGTTATGCCTTGATTGTGGTGGTGGTTACACAACCATAAGGCAGTTGTCAGAATTCATGGAACCATATGTCTTAAAAAGGCAATTTCCTAAATTATATCTCAAAAACCAGATTTAAAAAATGCTTTCGTGCATTTCAAAAAGCCACTGTGAACCACAAAACAACTGCCTGCTTCCTTTCAAGTGTTTTTGTTGTGACCTAGAGGGCCGACCACATAGGGAGAGATTCCTTTTTCATTTTGGCTTAGTCAAACTGAGCTGCCCTAATGAAATGCCGTAGACTGCTGGCTTACACAACAGAAATTTATCTTCTCACCGTGCTGGAGGCGGGAAGTCCAAGATCCAGGTGGCAGCCGACCCAGTTCCTCCCGACCCACAAGACCTCCTGGTGGATTCAGGTAGTGAGTGAGACGCCCCCAACCCCCGACCCTACCTTGTGACCTCATTTAGCCATAATTCTTTCCTGGCATGCATGCTAACCATGCTAACTCGCTTCAGTCGTGACCGACTCTTTGCAACTGTATGGACTGTATGTAGCCCACAGGCTCCTCTGTCGGTGGGAGTCTCCAGGCAAGAACACTGGAGTGGGTTGCCATGCCCTCCTCCAGGGGCTCTTCCGGACCCAGGGATCGAACCAGGTCTCTTATGTCTCCTGCATTGGCAGGTGACTTCTTTACCATTATCACCACTTGGGAAGCTCATTCTTTCCCTAGTGTCACCATCAAAAAACATAGCCATACTGGGGGCTAGGGTTCCAAGATGTGAATTCTGGGTCCAAAATACCCAGGGACAGGACACTCCAGTGCCCCCGAAGTCACAGAAGCCATCGAGGTTCTTGCCTAGGTACTGCTCGTGGTAATCCTCCACGTAGTAAGAGGCCTGTCCCTCCCGGATGTCCGTGGTGATCAGGCCGAAACCATGCTCCGGCAGAACCTGTGGAGAGAAAGGCGCCATCAGGACCAGAAGCTGGGGATCCTGGGGAGGAGAAGGGGCGGGGTCGGGACGGGAGGGGCGGACACGTGGCCACGGGCCGGGGTGGTGAGCCGTGGTGCTTGGGGCCTGCGCTCGGCCACTTCCCCGCTGGGTTATCTTGAGCAAGCATCTCCCTCCCTGCGTCTCAGGGGTGTGGGGTTTCAGGTCTGGGGTTTAATTTGGTTGTTTTCTGATTCTGAAATGTACACTCTACCCTCGATACTAGCTCTGCCCCCAGGGTGTCGGGAGCCCTTGTGTGGGCCCTCCGGCTGCCCTGGGGAGGAGGGGCCCCTGAGGGGACTCACTGCAGCTGTAGTGGGAGGGGGTGGCAGTGTGGCCCCTCTGCCCCTGCACGGGATGGACAGAGCATGCCCCCCTCGCTGGTTGTGGATCTGGGCAGCAGAGACCCCGCTGGGACGTCCTGGAGGGCAGGGGCCACCTGGAGTCTGGGCTCTGCCCCTCCAGTCTGGAGCCTGGGGAGTGAGGTCAGGGGAGGTTGTGGCCTGAGGGCCTGGTCGGCTCCTTGGCGCCCTCTGTGACCCAGTTTAAGGCCTGGTGGCGCCTGCTGCCAGGGAGAGGAACACAGTAAACACGAGTGGGGGAGGAGAGCCCAGCTATTTGGGGCAGGAGACGGATTAAGAAATAGACATTGTTCCCCGTGGATCTCCGCCTGTTTCCTCTCCCTTCTGGATTTCAGCTGTGCCCTAGTTCTTTCTTGGTACAGGCTGCTCGGGGT